>JAODAL010003548.1:0-171626 GCA_025379985.1 Phyllomedusa bahiana
GGGGGGAAAAGGGTAGTGTATGTGTTTTTATATTATTTTTTGTGTTTGTATTTCACTTTTTTTTTACTTTTTTACACTTTTTTCACTTTTCCCCAGAGAGGATTTGTAACAGCAATCTTCAGATTTGACATTAACATCAGGATTGATGTTTCAAAGGTGTAACTTCCTCATATGCTTTAAAGGGGTATTCTCGCTACAAAGATCATATCTCAGATCATGAGGACAATAAAAATAAGCACTTTTGTAATTGGGTTGCATTACCTAAGTCACTTGGTATAGTAGATATGAGCTTTTCTGTGAATCTGTTTTCTATTTCTGCTGCTGCTAGTCGTGACATGCCCCCAGATGGATTCCGCACTGCACACGCCCCCGCACTGTGATTGGCTGACTGACATTTCATTCAGCCTGTTGAAATATGCCCCCAAACAGGAACCGCCCCGGACATGCCCCCTGCACTGTGATTGGCTGCCTGCACACTCTATAGTAATAATAATAATCTTTATTTATATAGCGCCAACAAATTCCGCAGCACTTTACAATGTAGAGGGTATAATTACAGACAAAAGACAGACATTACACAGTGAAAGCTACTTACAGATGAGACACAAGGTGTGAGGGCCCTGCTCGCAAGAGCTTACAATCTATGAGGGTGTCTGGGGGAGACAACGGGGGAGAAGTGCTGAATTTACAATGGTCCAGCCTTGTTTCATAAATATGGGGTGGTTTACATAGAAATTGGGTAAACCTGCCACCCAGACAGTACATCTATATACAGATAAGTGCTTGTGAGTGCCCGAGTGTAGTGAGTGACAGAAATGTGTGTGATAGAAGGTGTGGGTTAGCAATTAGTGGTTTTGGTAGTCCGGGCCTAAGAAGATGTATTTCAGGACACTCTTAAAACTGCAAAAGGCTAGGATTGTGCCTGATGGTACGTGGTAGCATGTTCCAGAGAACGGGTGCAGCACGTGCAAAATCTTGAAGACAGGCATGGGAGGTTCGGATAATTGTGGTCCGTAGTTTGATGTCCGCAGCTGAGCAGAGAGAGCGGGTAGAGTGGTAGACAGAGATGAGGGAGGAGATGTAGGGAGGTGCAGCGCTGTGGAGAGCTTTATGGATGAAAGTAATTAGTTTATGCTGTATTCTGTACTGGATGGGCAACCATTGCAATGACTGACACAGGGTAGAGGCATTAGTATAGCGGCTGGAGAGAAAGACAAGCCTGGCTGCTGCATTCAGGACAGATTGGAGAGGGGAGAGTTTGCAGAGTGGGAGTGGGAAACTCTGCGTTTACTCCCCTCTGAGCTGTTAAAACCGAAAGTAAAACCAGCTATGTGAGAGGGCTGCTGGCTGTATACTCATCTCCCAGCTCTAAGGTGACTGTTTAACTCATAGATCCCTCATATAACACAGTGTTAGATCCTGTGCTTCCTCCATATAACACAGTCACACAGTGTCCTGCCTGATAACATAGAGGTAGAGGGGGCAGTGTGCATTCCTCCATATAACACAGTCACAGAGTGTCCTGCCAGATAACAGAGGGGGAAGAGGGGGGGGCAGTGTGTGACATGTGTTTCATCAGTTCAGGTTGTGTGTCTGTTTATAGTACAGCAAGGAGCTTGTGGAGCAAGCCTGAATCTTTGCAGACAAGAGAACATTGCAGGAGGCTGCATCCTCTGCAGACAACCTTCCTCTTCCCCTGCTTCAAACAGAATTATGATGTCACGCCTCTTCAGTGAAGAGAGACACGCCTCTTGGCAGGAGAGACATGCCTGCTGAGAGGAGAGACAGCCTGCTGAGAGGAGAGAGCCACCTTCTGGCAGGAGAGACACGCCTGCTGAGAGGAGAGACTCACCCCTGGATTTCAAACTCAATATCATATAATTAGCTGATTATACAAGGCTTTGCGTCTCGATGGTCACAATATAATAGGTCTTGAGCAGAAATGTGTAACTCAGGATTCTCCTTAATAGAAATAAGAGGGCCATTTAGGAAATACAAACTATATTGTGATCCATAAACCCTGGACACTGACAAAGTGATCTGTGATACTAGGGGTAAATGGTGTATTTTAGGGTGTTTTCGGTGAGACACAACCCATGGTAAGGCAGAGAGAGGACCACCAAAGATCTGCTTCTCAATTTGTATCCATTTTTTAGTGGAGTTGGCATGGAACCAATCTAGAACTCTGGTGGCAATAGCCACTATATAATAAGATTTTAGATCTGGTAGGGCCAGACCACCATTTTCCCTCTTTCTGATCAGTATGTCCCTTGATACTCTTGGTGTCCTGTTGGCCCAGACAAATTTCCTGAACCATTTATTAATCTCCAGGAAAAAAGAATTGGGCAATACAAGAGCCTGGGTAGAATGTTCATTTTTAGGATATTAATCCTCCCTATCCAAGAAAAATCCTTCTTATCCCATTTGGTCAGATCAGTTTTAACAGTGTGCAAAAGGGTTGCAAAGTTTAATCCAAACACCAATTGCTGTTTTGCTGGAATCTGAATCCCTGGATATGCAAATGAATCACTTACCCATGTAAAAGGATGTCTATCTATGAGAGGTGTTACTAATTCAGGGTCTAGGTTAACGCTTACGGTGACACTCTTAGAGAGATTAACTTTAACCCCTTCCCGACATAGGACGTATGCATACACCCTAGCGGGAAGTGACTTCCCGCAAATGGACGTCTGCATAAGTCCTGGCGATCGCGCGGGCTTGCGGGCGAGCCGCACACGATCGTGACATGGGACCAGCGGTACATTACCGCTGGCCACATGCTGTATCACCCGCGGCCGGAGTGAGCTCCGGCCGCGGGTGATTAACGCTTCATTACCGCCACCTGTCATGGTTGCGATAATGAAGCCGCAGGCAGGAGGAGTGAGCTCCTTCTGCCTGCTCCCGTCAGCTGCCGCACTGTAGTGCGGCACCGATCTCCTGTCTGATGGTCCCGGGAACTTCCTGGGGTCATCTGTGACGTCACCATGCCCGCAATGCATTGTGGGCATGGTGACAGGTAGTTGTCATGGCGACCAGTATACAGTACTAGTACTGTGTACTGGCCTGCTTTCTAACAGCAATCCGATGATTGCTGTTAGAAGAAAAAGTAAAAAAAAAGGGTAAAAAAGTTAAAATAAATGTTAAAAGTGAAAAAAAAGTGAAACACAAACACAAAAAATAAAATAAAAACACGTACACCACCCTTTTCCCCTTTACAAGCGCCAATCGCCCCAAAAAAGATCAAAAATAAATAAAGTACCCATATTTAGTATCGACTCATGCGTAACGACCTGCCCTATAAATCTGTCACATTAATTAACCCGCACGAAGAACACCGTAAAAAAAAAAAAAAAGTCACAGAATTGCGTTTTTTGTTCATCCCGCAGCACATAAAATGGAATAAAAAGCGATCAAAAACTCTAATAAACTCCAAAGTTGTACCAATTAAAGCATCCATTCATCCTGCAAAAAAATGTCCTTACACAGCTCTGTATACGGAAAAATACATGTTACTCAGAAGACAGCGATTCATAAATATTGTTTTGCACAATAAAACACTTTTTTTTTTTTTTTTAAAGTGCTTCAAAATACAAAAAATATATAAATTGGGTATCGCCATAATCATATTGACCCAGAGAGTAAATTTAACTTGTCACAGATACTGCGCGATGTGCACAATTAAAAATAAAAATAAAAAACACTACTAGGATTGCAGTATTTTCTTCACCCTTCCTTCCAAAAAATGGATTTAAAACTGATCAAAAAGTTTTGGCCCCCAAAAAATGACACCAATAAAAACGTCAACTCATCCCGCAAAAAAAAAGACCCAACACAGCTCCGTAAACTGAAAAATAAAAAAGTTATGGCTCTCAGACTATGGCGATGCAAAAACGTGTTTTTCCTTTTTGAATAAAGGAGTTTTTATTGTGTAAAAGCAGTAAAACCTATAAAAAAAAATACAAATAGGGTATCATTGTAATCATATCGACCTGCTGAGTAAAACTAGCATGTCATTTATACCGCACGGTGACTGCTTTAAAAAATAAAAATGAAAAACACTACCGCGAATGCTGTATTTTGTTCAACATGCCTCACATAAACCTTAATAAAAAGTGATCAAAGCGTCATATGCACCCCATAATTGTACTAATAAAAACGTCAACTCATCCCGCAAAAAACAAGCCCATCATCCGCTCCGTGCACAGAAAAAGAAAAAAGTTATGGCTGTCAGAATAGGACAACAAAAAAAACGCAATTTCTTATAGACCTAATTCTATTGTATAAAATTAATAAAACATAAACTATATAAAATTCATTTCATTGCAATTGTACCGACCCCCACAGTAAAGTTTTCCTGCCACTTATCCCGTATGGCGAACACTGTAAAAATGAAGCCCAAAAAACAATGGTGGAACTGCGTTTTTTACCCCCATTTTCATAGCCCAATACTAAAAAATACTATGGACCACCTGTACATCCAAAATGCACAGTACACCCCTAGATGAGATCCATGAAGGGTGTTGAATTCAAAATGGGGCGACTTCTGGAAGGTTTCACCACTTCTTGTACTTTGGGGGATTTGCAAATGCGACATGACCCCACCGAAATCTGCGTTCCAAAAGTAAAATAGCACTCCCTCCCTTGTACGCCCTGCCATGCGCCCAAACAGCAGTTTACACCCACATGTAGGGTATTGCCGAACTTGGAAGAAATTGCTTAACAAAATTTGGGATGCTTTTTTTACAGGATTCCTTGTAAAAATTCAAAATTTTCAGCTAAAATTGCAGATTGTTGGAAAAAAAAAATTTCATTTTCCCAGCCTAACGCTAAAAAATTTTGTGAAACACCTGTGCGGGGTTAATATACTCACTACACCCCTGGATATATTCCTTAATGGGTGTAGTCTCCAATATGGGGTCTTTTTAGGGGTGTTTATTAAGTTTTAGCCCGTAGGGTGTCCACAAACCTGAAATGGCGCCTAAATAAAATTGTAATGAAAATTAGACCCCAGAGTCCGGTAGGTGCACCTCCTATTCTGGGGCTTGTGGTTGAGCCAAATAGCGCACTAGGGCCACATATGGGATATCTCTGAAAACAGCAGAATCTGGGAATCAATATTAAGTTGCATTTCCCTGATCACATCTACCGAGTTCTTGTGAATAATGGCTGAAAATTGAAAATCTGCAAAAAAAAAGTGAAATTTTAAATTTCACCTCCACTTTGCTTTAATTCCTGTGAAACACCTAATGGGCTAATAAACTTCCTAAATGCTGTTTTGAATACTTTAAGAGGTGTAGTTTCTTAGATGAGGTCATTTATGGGGGTATCTAACAATCAAAATCACGTTAGAACTGGACTGGTCCCTAAAAAAATGTATATTGCAAATTTTCTTGAAAATGTGAAAATTACTACTAAATTTCTAAGCGGCTACGTGCCAACCACCTCTATGCCAAATTAGAGAAATGTCTCTTCCACCAGACTAGCCTCCCGTTCCTTGGTTACGTCATCTCGGAGCGCGGGTTACAGTTTAATCCTGCCAAGTTGTCGGCCGTTTTGCAGTGGCCTAGGCCGGTGTGTCTACGAGCCATACAACGCTTCCTGGGCTTCTCTAATTACTATCGACAGTTTATTCTGCACTATTCTACATTGGTGGCGCCTATCATTGCACTTACTAAGAAGAACACCGACCCTAGGCAGTGGCCGCCAGAGGCCGAAAAGGCATTTGTTCAGCTTAAGGCAGCATTCACCTCTGCGCCCGTCCTGACCAGACCTGATGCCGAGAAGCCATTCTTTCTGGAGGTGGATGCCTCCTCGGTCAGGGCAGGCGCAATTCTTATGCAGAAGGGATCTAAGATCAAGATGGTCACCTGTGCCTTCTTCTCCAAGACCTTCTCCCCTGCGGAGAAAAATGACACCATCGGGGATCGGGAGTTGCTGGCTATCAAGCTGGCCTTACAGGAGTGGCGTTATCTTCTGGAGGGAGCACGGCATCCCATCACCATTTACTCCGACCATAAAAATCTTCAATACCTCCAATCGGCCCAACGCCTCAATCCACGTCAAGCCAGGTGGTCCCTCTTCTTTTCGCGCTTTGACTTCCAGATACATTTTCGACCGGCAGAGAAGAACATCAGGGTCGATGCGCTTTCTCGTGTCTCCGATGTGTTAGGGGAGGAGGGCGTACCCCAGCATATAATTTCCCCCGAACGCCTGATCTCTGCGGCTCTGGTGGATCTTCGAAAGGTGCCTCCAGGGAAGACTTACGTCCGTCCTGCACTGCGGAGGAGAATTTTGAAATGGGGACACTGTTCACTAGTGGCCGGTCACCCAGGAGCATGCAAATCTTTCCTCCTAATCTCCCGTTTTTACTGGTGGCCGGAGCTTGCGAGGGACATCAAGGAATTTGTGAAGTCCTGCGTTACTTGTGCCCGTAACAAGACTCCTCGCCACAAACCCGTGGGTTTGCTCCAGCCTCTGCCCATCCCTAGGTTCCCTTGGTCTCATGTGTCGATGGATTTCATCATGGATCTTCCTCCCTCCTCGGGCAACATGGTCATCTGGGTGGTTGCGGACCGGTTTTTGAAGATGGCGCACTTTATCCCTTTGCCAGGTCTACCATCTGCTCCCCAGTTGGCCAGCCAGTTTTTTCTCCACATCTTCCATCTACACGGACTTCCCCAGCATATTGTCTCAGATCGGGGGGTCCAATTTGTGTCGAGGTTCTGGCGGGCTCTCTGCTCTCGGTTGCAGGTGAACCTGGATTTCTCCTCCGCCTACCACCCGCAGACGATCGGACAAGTGGAGAGAATCAATCAGATCTTGGGGGGCTATTTTCAGCACTTTGTTTCGGCCCGACAGGATGACTGGGCTAGTTTACTTCCTTGGGCAGAGTTTTCATATAACTTCCTGGATTCGTAATCCACTGGTACCTCTCCATTTTTCGTTGTGTATGGCCAGCCCTCCGTTACCATTGTCTTCTCCGTCTGAGGTGCCGGCAGCGGATACTTTGGCCCGAGATATGCTGTCCATTTGGAATCAAAGCGCCCGTCTCTGCAGCATGCATCCGCACACATGAAGGTCCAAGCGGACAAAAATAGAAGACCCTCCCCAGTTTTTTCCCCTGGCGACAAGGTGTGGCTTTCGGCCAGATATATCCGGCTCAAGATCCCCTCTTACAAACTGGGTCCCCGCTACGTAGGACCATTTGAAGTACTCAGTCGCATCAACCCGGCAGCCTATAAACTCCGGCTCCCGCCCACAATGCGTATTCCCAACTCCTTCCATGTCTCCTTGTTGGAACCTGTGGTCCTGAACCACTTTTCCCAGAGGATTGCTCCTCCGTCTTCTGACGCGGAGGCCACCAACATCTTCGCTGTAAATGAAATCCTGGACGTGAAGACCTTCAGGGGAAAGCGGCATTTCCTTATCGACTGGAAGGAGTTTGGGCCTGAAGAAATATCATGGGAACCGGAGGACAAAATCCTGGTCCGTGAGTTGGTACAGAAATTCCTCCAGGCCAGGAAGAAGGGGAGGGCTAAGGGGGGGGGGGGGGTTTTGTTGCGTACGGCGCCGCAGCCTGCAACTAGGGCAGCGGGCACCGTCGCAGGGCTGGAAGTGCCCCCGCTTCCCGGACAAGTGCCGCCGCTGCCCGGGGGTCGGGCGACGGGCGCACTCGTCCCCCTGCGCACCGATACTCACCCAGCCGCGCTCCAGTCTTTCAGCAGCCTGTGAAATTTAGAGAGCCAGCGCGCTGGTAATTGGCTAATTGCCGGGCGCTGCCTCTATATTACCTGGGCGCTTCCGCCCACTTCCTGCTGGATCTTTAGTGCCTTTGCCTATAGAGAAAGCGTTCCCTGTCGTCTTGCTCTGATCTTCCGTGTACCGTACCGTTTGCCTCTGTCTCCTGACCACGAACCTCTGCCGCCTGCCCTGACCTTCCTTCCTGTCCACGACCACGAACCATTGCCGCCTGTCCTGACCTTCTGCCTGTCCCCGACTACGAGCCTGCCTTACGATTCTGTACCACACTTTACCTCGGCTGCCACCACAAGCAAGTCGTCTCAGGGGTAGCGACCTGGTAGACTCCCGCCACAGCAAGTCCATCCCGCTTTGTGGCGGGCTCTGTTGAAAACCGGGACCTACTTAGACTCCACTCCCTGGCGTGGCTTACACCATCGCTTGCGGTGGTCCAGTGGATCCACTTCTACCGTTACAGTGCTCTATCGGGAACCAAGCACCCAAATTAGGATTAATGGCTCATTGTCGTCTCTGGTGTATATACGAAATGGCACCAGGCACGGTTGCCCTCTATCTCCGTCTTATTTGTCTTGGTGATGGAACATCTGCTGCAGGAGATCTGGAGGAATCCAGATATCCAGGAGATCCAAATCCAGGGAGACCAGTTCAATTGCGCGGCTTTTGCGGATGATCTCTTCCTTTACATTACTCATCCACTGACATTCCTTCAATCCGTAATGTCTTCCCTTGATACCTTTGGCTCCCTATCCAACTTTAAAATCAATTTAGCTAAATGCACTGCCCTAAATGTCTCACTGGAGGACTCCATGGTGGCTCTCCTGAAGCAGAATTTCCCATTTGAATGGGCATGGGAGGCCATCAAATATTTAGGAGTCTACATTCCAGCAAAACTTCACAAAACGGAGGCTTTAAATTTTGTCCCGCTTTTGAATACCTTAACATCAGACTTGCACCGGTGGAACAGTAAAGATTTTTCCTGGGTTGGCCGCATAAACGTTATTAAAATTAATGTTTTGCCTAGATTACTGTATTTGTTTCAGGCACCCCCATTCTGTTGCCAAAGACCTTCTTTAAGTCTTTGGACAGATGCCTTCGGGCTTTTGTATGGGGGGGAAGGAGGGTGTGGATTGCGAAATTGACTATCACTAGACAGGATGGGGGACTGGCACTACCGGATGTTAAAGCATATTACTTAGCGGCAATCTCTGTCAGATTTATAGACTACTATAGTAGAGGCCAGCTAAAACAATGGGTGCATCTGGAAGAGCAAATTGCAAAAGCCCATCTATCCCAGCTTCCTTGTTTGAGGGCCTCAATCATGTCTAAGAAACAGGTTCTAGACCTGCCCTGGATTGCGCAGAACTCCTTGTTGGCCTGGCATAGATATGGAGTATCCCTTCACCTTTTTTCTCCTGATGGACCTTTTACCCCTGTCCATTATAATCCAGCATTGGCCTTGGCAGACCCCCCTTCGGGCCAGAGAAGACATGAGAACCGACTGATTTTTAAAGATCTCTTTAATAATTAGGCTCTGAAACCAATGTCAGAGTTAACCGATGTAATAACGGCTCATGCGCTCTTCTGGTTCAACTATAGACAGATCTATCATTTCTATGTTACTTATAAGCCCACTTTGCACTTCCATAGAGACCTAACCCCTTTTGAGGAGATGTGCGTGGGGAGTTGCCCTTATGATCATACAATCTCACGAGTCTATGACTTACTGATCCGCTCTGGTATCACTTTCGGCCCAGCTTACCAAATGGGTTGGTCTAGGGAAGATAGAAGAGGAAGACTGGCAAAAAGCTAGTACCATCTCGTACAAAGTCACAGTTTCGTGTAGATTGCAGGAACTAAATTTTAAAATCCTATCTAGATGGTACAGAGTCCCAGCCCTGCTCCAAGCCATCTATCCTTCTGTTCTTAGTAGTTGTTGGAGATGTGGCTTGGAAGAGGTTACAATGACCCACATATAGTGGAACTGTGCTGAGATACAGGGTTTTTGGGACAGGGACTTCATATCATACACCTAACCACAGGAATAAAGCTTCAGAATGACTTGAAAGTGCTGCTATTGAGCATTATACCCCTACCGATTAGTACTCTTAAGGGTAGCTTAATTATATTCATGCTCAGTGCGGCCAGGGTTCTGATTCCCAGGCTGTGGAGGTCTACAGGGGTTCCCTCCATATCTGATTGGTATAAGGAAATCATCTTTTTGCAGAACATGGAGGAAATCAGTGCAGATAAAGAGCATATTGTAGATAGGTATAGGGCAACCTGGTTTGACTGAATGGTTTTCAGCGCCTCCCCGGACTACGCCACATTCAATTAACTGATTGGATATATGCCATGCGAGACCTACAGATACTAAAAGGGGGCGGCTGTTCTTAGGTGTTGCAAGAGATCAGTGTACCTGATGTGGGGACTTGCACTTTTCTGTACTTGGCTGGAACCTGAATGAACGTACTCATTTTGTTGTCTTAAGGTCGGATTTAGTTTTTGTGTTTTCAGGATTTCGATTGTGATTCTGGTGCTGCTGGCAATTTTTTGGGCACTTTACTCGCCTGTGGTTTTTCTGTCTACGCAACTTTCCTAACAGATCTTTGTCACATGGTATACATTCCTATTCTCCGTTTCCTGAATAGTAACAATTATCACGATGGTGTATACCTCTGGACTTTAAGATCAATAGGAGAACATAGACCCGAAATATGTTGATTATCACTCTTGGGTGTTGCCTTTCTTTGTGATTTCATGTGCTTATTTGTGATTCACTATATATCCTGTAGAACCTTTGTTCTGATTTGCCTATGTTTGTGTATTTTCTCTTCACTAAAGCCTTTGAATACATCAAAAAACACTAAAATTACGTATCGCCATCATATCGAGCCACAGAGTAAAACTAACTTGTAATATAACACTTGTAACGGTGAGCGCTGTTACAAATAATAAAAGAAATACTATTAGGATTGCAGTATTTTCTTCACCATGACTTGCAAAATTCAGATTTAAAAGCAATCAAAAAGCCTTGTCCCCCCAAAAATTATACCAATAAAAATTGTCAACACATTCTTCAAAAAACAAGCCCATACACAGCTCCGTACACAGAAAAATAAAAAAGTTATGACAATGCAAAAAACATGTTTACCTTTTTGAATAAAAGTGTTTTTATTGTGTAAAAGCAGAAAATATAAAAAATACAAATTTGGTATCGCTGTAATCATTTTAACCTGCTGAGTAAAGCTAGCATGTCATTTATACGGTGACCACTGTAAAAAATAAAAACATTTCAAGGATTGCTGTATTTTGTTCAAAACACTTCACAAAACCCTTGATACAAAGCGATCAAAGCATCATATGATCCCCATAATAATACCAATAAAAACGTCAACTCATTCTCCAAAAAACAAACCCTTAATCAGCTCCATGTACAGAAAAATGAAAAAGTTATGACTGTCAGATTTGACGACATAAAAACACAATTTTTATTGTGTGAAAATAATAAAACATTAAAAACAATACAAAATTGATATAATTGTACTGAACCGCATGGTAAAGTTATCCTGTAATAACACACGGCGAATGCTATAAAAATGAAGCCAAAAAACAATGGCCGAACTGCGTTTCCCCCCCTATTTTCATAGCCTAGTGCTAAAAAAGCTATATAACACCTGTGCGACCAAAATGCATAAAAAAAACCCTAGTTGAGATGCTTGAGGGGTGTTGAAGCCAATATGGAGTGACTTCTGGGAGGTTTCACCTGTTCTGGTACTTTTGGGGACTTTGCAACATGGCACTCACCAAAATCTGCCTTCTTAAAGCCAAATAGCGATCCCTCCCTTGTACGCCTTGCCATGCACCCAAATATCCACATATAGGGTATTGCTGAACTTTGAAAAATTGTGTAACAAATTTTGGGGTGCTTTTTTTTCCCCAGGATTCCTTGCAAAAATAAAATATTTTCAGTTAAAAAGTTGTAAAAAAAATGCTAAAAAAATCTGTGAAAAACTGGTGGGGTCGAAATACTCACTGCATTGCTGGTTATATTCCTTAGGGGGTGTAGTTTCCAATATGTGGTCTTTATACGGGTATTTATTAAGTTTAAGTACCTTAGGGTGCCCGCAAACCTGTAATGGTGCTTAAACAAAATCATAATGAAAATTAGATCCCAAAGTCCAGTAGGTGCTCGTCCTTTTCTGAGGTTTGTGGCTGAGGCAAATAGTGCATTAATACAATCTATTGCATCTAAGGGGTTAAACAGAACTCAATGGAGCACCCGCTGCAATCCCGCTTACCAACACCAGGACCTACTAGTACATGCAGTGTCGCAAAGGGGTTCAATACTCTATGTAAACCCTGACACCCCCCCCGAAGTCACATGTCACAGGGTTGGGACTATTATCTAAAGGTTTCCTAAAAAATAGCCAATGCTTCACATATTTTTTATGTATTAAGTAGAGATGGGTGAATCGATTCTAACAAAGTGGAATTCGTTTAGAATTTCAGGAAAAATTCGATTCGGCACGAAGGCGAAGTTTATGGTAAAAAAAAAAATCTTTTTTTCTAAAATGGCCGCGAACACATGGCATGACATGGGGCAGAGAACTATGGGAGGAAGAAAGGAACGCCCTCAATGACATGTGCAGACATGAAGGCAATCAACAGCCATCGGGCTTCTGTGACGTCACAGCCCTATAAATACAGACGCCATGTTAAATTCTGACACTTCACAGTGTGTCTCCTGTCACAAGCATCTATCTGCTGCAGCACTATATTGCACACTGTGCAAAACAAATCCGTTTTTTGAGCTAAAGGGGTGAAAGACCTTCACAAGTGTGTGTCATTTGCACACCTGTTCCTGAACCAGCATTTTTTATTTGTTTTAGTTTGTGGGGTATTCTCCCTAAAGTCTAGGGTGTGTGTATTTCTGCCCCGTACATGCCTGAATTTCATCTGGTTCACTGTGTAGGGTATTTTATACCCAAGGCTTAATTGATCCTCTTGTTTTTGGGGTTATTAGGAGTCAGATACAGGGTGTGTGTTTCTCTGCCCCTTTTACGCCTGACTCACATCTGGTTATTTCTGTAGTGCATTTTTTACCCAAGGGCTAATTTATCCTCTTGTTTGTGGAGTAATTAGGAGTCAAATACAAGGTGTGTGTATTTCTGCCCCATATACACCTGAATTCCATCTGGTTCACTGTGTAGGGTATTTTATACCCCTCTTGGATGTGGGGTGATTAGGAGTCAAATACAGGGTGTGTGTATTTCTGCCTCATATACGCCTGAATTCCATCTGGTTATTTCTGGAGGGTAGCATAGGGGCCTACCAAAATAGTCCCCAACCTGTTTCTAGGACTAGAATAAAAAATTCTACCATAAACTAATTAATATAGTGAACATAAATCTGTCAGATGATCAAAGAACTCAGTCCCAGGTTTGGAACAGGTTGGCATATGTAAGGGCACAAGGGCTTCTCATTGCAATGCCCAGAGTGGATAGCAGGACCTAGAATTAAGAAACAATGTTGGTTAAATTGAAAAATCATGAATACTAAGTAGGTATCCAATATTCTTCATTAATACTGTATTTACACATTTATCAGTGTTTATTAACAATTAATTCTCTGGAAGACTAACTTACAAGTCTTGCAGAGACTAGATAGAACAGAGACAGTGATATAAGTGGTTAATATTATCAATATTCTGCCTATCCTATTCTGTGTTAGATATAAATGATGAGTCTCTTTGTTAGCACCTGTTCAGACCATCTGTTTACACCACAATTAACTCAGTCAGTTCCTGTAGCCTAAAGTCCTTTTGAGAGGGTACATGGACTGATTATAATTTATATTCAAAATCTCATTAATCCAACAGACAGATTACTCCTTCAGTACATAACGTTAACAAGAATCACCCACCAATGTTACTTACAAAGCTTAAATAATCCAAACAACACAAAATCATAAAATATTGCATCAGAACTATATATACTTTGGAAGACACCGACACTCAAAGATTGGCCCACCTTCTCTTCTACATATGTGTGCAAGGCTGGTACTGCCTTTTTCGACAACAAATGACGGCGTGGGACTCTCCACTTTGGCTTGGCACAAGCCATCAGTTCTCTGAAGAAGTCCACCACTTGAAAAGGGAGGGACTGCAGTACCACTAACTTGGACAGGAGCATCTTCATTAAACAGAGTCTGTTTTATCGTAAATTGTTGATCAAATAGTATGTCAGACAGAGGGGTGGCAGGCCCTTCACACGCGAGTGGCAGTGGCACAAAAGTTCCTGGAGCAGGCACAGGTCACAGCACATTAAGGGGACGTCGCAGCAGGGGTGACTCGGTGAGGCCAGAGCTACCATTGTCATCTAGCGGCCGTGTGTTGATCACCAAGTAAACGGTTCTTGATTGGTTGACTAGATCATCCACTTTCTCCCAGATAACATCTGACAACCCCAGCTAAGAGTTTGTGGGTTCATCAAACACAACCCTTAGATGGCATGGCCCGGGAGCAGGTCAGGAGCCCTCACCTGTCCTCAACCCGCCTCTGTCCCATTCCTGGAGAAGCTGTCCTGCCCGGCTAGAAGTGTGGCATCAGAGCAGGTGTTCAGAGCAGTGGATGCCATAGTTAACCCAAGGAGAAGTCGCTTGTCCACCCAAAATGTGGAGAGACTAACCTTTGTCAAGATGAATCAAGCGTGGATCAGCCAGGATTTCCACACACCAATGACTTATGCATCAGATTAGATCATCCATGACGACTCACCAAAACTGTGAGAACGGAGTCTGGATTCTTCTGGCTACCTGCCTCAGCTACTATTCTGATGCTGCCACCCGCCTGATGCCATACATCTGCTGTCAGCTGCTCCATCTACCACCCACCATCTTTACCAGGGACTGGTATTGCCACCCACCTCCCCACTCTTCACTAGGCCATTATGTAGACTTTGGATGCTGCCGCCACCTCCACACTGTGTCATTGTGCCAATCTGTGGCCTACTCATGTTGCTACCACCTCCAGAATTTCATTGTGCCACTCTCCGATCTCATGCTGCTGTTGCTGCCGCCATCTCAACACTGTCTGATTGTGCCACTCTGTGCCCTACTGATGTTGCTGCCACCTTCTCAACCTGTCATTTGCCACTCTGTGGCCTACTGATGTTGCTGCCACCTCCACACTGTTTGATTGTGCCACTCTGTGGCCTAGTGATGTTGCTGCCACCTTTTCAACCTGTCATTTGCCACCCTGTGGCCTACTGATGTTGCTGCCACCTTCTCAACCTGTCATTTGCCACTCTGTGGCCTACTGATCTTGTTGCCACCTCCACACTTTGTGATTGTGCCACTCTGTGGCCTGCTCATGCTGCTGCCAACTGACCACTCTCTCAGTTGACCACCCTTTCGGGGGGGCTCTACATGTATCAGTGTTTAACAGAACAAGTTCTTTCATAATCTGTGGAATCATCTGATGTAAGTTTAGAAAGAGTGCGCTCTTTCACGCTATAGTATGATCTTGGCCCTCAGCTCGGTTCTTTTTAACTGGCGCTGACATTACCTTGTCAGGTTGTGTTCTCACTTCAGTTATTTGGTCAGTTTTGCCCCTTTAACTGCCCAGAGAAGTGAAGTGTGAGGCGATTCTAATAGTGGCGCCTGTCATCTGCGTGTCATACTAAAACACAGCATTGTATAAAGACCAAATCACACTCCCTATGCATATTTGAGCATGGCACAATGTTCTACAACACCCTACAGGCTCTCCGCAGCCAGGAAATAGCTGTTTTTAACACGATTCACTGTGAATAAATTCGGGTCGAAACGTTTTTTTGTGGAAAATTCGGCAAATCTGGAGAACCGAATCTTTGCGAAATTCGCCAATCTCTAGTATTAAGGATAAGCATCCATACATTACCTATTTACACCATAATCAGCTTAGGATGCAATAAATAAAACCTTGGCAAGCAGCATACAGGAAACCCTGATGAGTATGTACCTCCTATCGATTTTACACACTGCCTTATAAACTAACATTCATGGGTATTATTCATTGACTTGTAAAATAACTTGTACGCATGGTTGTAGCCTCCTTTATGTGTACAGGCTGATTGGCAGACAAAAGTGACGTTACTGAAAGCTACAAAAGCTTCACTTGATACAAACAGATTTCCTACACATTTCTGAAGGTATTGCACTTTCTTTCGTCAGGGCTAATGTTGATTGAACAGTTTGAGAAAAGTGAAGTTCGAGTCGAGCTTCTCAATTTTTTAGAATGCGAGCTGAACCGAGCTTTTTGTGGTTCATTCGAGAAAAAAATTTGCATTCAAAACATGCGCTAGACGCGTCATTTATAGTTTCGCTTTTAACGGCTTCCTGCAGTTTTGGTGGCCATCCAATCAGTGCACAGCACAGAGGAGTGTAAAAAACGTCACCACTGAGTGTGTAGGGATCTCATTGACTGCTAAAATCACATGACCCTGTTATATGTATGTCACTGTATTTCCTGTTGACCCCCATTTCCAGTTCACTCTCTGTACTGAACATACTGCTCTCTGTCTGCTTACTTGCATGCATGCAGGCACACAATTTCTCAGCGATTTTAGACAGGAAAAGCTGCTAGTTAGATTAGTTGGGGGGGACAGCAAGCTTAGGGAAACATACACAGCAATAGTTAGGGAGTTTTGTATTGCTGGCTGCATCTTTCCCATCTTTATTCTGAGTGCCCAAAAGTTCATTTCTCCTGTTTTGGGGTCCAACTATTGCAGATGACACCATTAGCAAATCTCCTATAGAAAGAAATCGATTACAAGTACTGGTTGCTTGCTGCAAATTATTGTGGTTGAAGAAAAGTTCAGTTTTGCAGTGTTGCTGGCAGAGTTCTTCCATAAGACACCGTTAACAAGTCTGCCATAGAAAGAAATCTATTTCTAGTACTGTTTGCTTGCTGCAAATTTTTGTGACTGAAAAATTTTTATTTTTCCAGTGTTGGTGGTAGAGTTCTTGTATAAGAGACCGTTAACAAATAGTGATGAGTGATTCTGTCAACTTTCGTTATCGAGTCGATAGTCGATATCGGCAATTATCATGCCGATAATCGATAACAGATTATCGCCGATGACCATTAAAGTCTATGGGAGAGGAACAACAGTTTAATTCTTACACCCAAACAGGGGTGAAGAAGCTGGAATTAACATCCACAACAGGAAACTGGATACTTGCTACATCTTAGGCAAGACAATTAGGCAACAAGAGTCACAGAAAAAAAGTCACAGACTATTCACTATCCCTGTCCTGTACCACAGCATGACCCTTAAACCTGCATGACCCACAAATTTAAAAGTGCCAGAAGGCAGTATTATTTGAACCACCATTTTAGTTGAACTGGACATCGACTATGCCTGTCCTGGACCGCAGCATGACCCTTAAATCTACATGACCCACAGATTAAAAAGTGCCGGAAAAAGGAGTCTTTGAACCACCATTTTAGTTGAACAGGACATTGACCGGGATCGGTGTGGCCTTTTTTTCACCAAGTGTTCCCTCCATTTCAACTCATGCATTCACTGCATGTGACTAGACATGTTGGTGGTGGTTAAACACCTAAGATTCTTCCCTCTACTGATGCGTTTACGGCAAAGGCGGCATATGACATCACTGGGTGAATCAGAGGCTTGCTCGAAAAAGGCCCAGGCTTGAGAGGTCCTGGACCTTTTCGACAGCGATAAGCGAGGAGGGGTGTTTCCGCTGATCATGGCTGGCGGAATAATCTCAGTGGACTTGTGCGAACGCCCTCTCCCTTTTTGAGGCCGGACCCGTACTCAAGTGATGAAGCGCTTGCAAGCAAATTCTGCTGAAAAACCACGTTAGATCCACAATGTCGTCATCATCATCTACACAGGTGACTTCCTCGTCCTGACATTCTACATCCTGGAGCTGCGGGCTACAAGCAACAGGCACTGCAAGGCGTTGCCGACCGCCCGGGATTTTTGCCAATTGACCGGCTTCCTTCTCCTCCTCTGATGGCATCAGCGATTGGGCGTCAGAGCAGACAAAATCATTCTTTTTTGGCCTCTTGATCTTTTGAAATGCCTTCTGACCCCAACCGCATTTTGTCATCAAAGAGGTCTTCAGAAAATGGATTATCCACAGTGGTGGGTACATGAGTTGACATTTGGGCTGCCTTCGCTTCATGTTGGACGGATGCTGACGATGATGATGACGACATTTGTGGCCGTGACTGGGAGGACGAGGAGGTAAGACTGCTGGATGCAGGTTGCATTAACCACTGAAGAACAGATTGGCAACGCTGTTCGTTACTGAGATTCACAGGGCACCGACCCAGCGATGACAGGCCTGACGGTCCTGCAACTGACGATCCGCTGGCTTGCGTGTTGTCGCCAGCACTGGAAGGAGCACCTTCTCTCGTACCTCTACCTCCATGTCCTACACCCCTCTTTGCTCACTTACCACCTGCAGTTCGCTCCATGTTCAGAAATATAAAAATGTAAAAGGTATGGAAGAGTTTTTGACAGTCTCTTATTGAAAGATGGCAAATCACAGCTATTCTTAAATCCCACTAATTTCCAACAGCCAACTAGGATTAGAAACAGAATTGTTTCTATCAAATATCTGTGAAATGCGGTCTGGTGGAAGAACCGTAACACAAAATCAACAGTGTTCTTCCTTCAGTCCCTGAGATTTACAACTGCCCAGTAGGACTAGCAGTTGATAGTTTTCAACAAACTATCGTACAAATGCACGATTAGCGCCAAACTGAGACGCACTGAGTGAAATAGAAGTATTAAAAAGTTATATGGATTAATATGGCGGCCTTCGCACCACTGACAACAGGTGTAATTTACTATAAAATATGTATAAAACAATATGCGTACAACTGAGCTCTATGCGCCAAACAGACGCACGGACTGCAATAAGAGTATTTAAATGTTATATGGATTAATATGGCGGCCTTCGCACCACTGACTACAGGCGTAATTTACTATCAAATATGTATAAAACAATATGCGTACAACTGAGCTCTTTGCGGCAAACAGACGCACGGACTGCAATAAGAGTATTTAAATGTTATATGGATTAATATGGCGGCCTTCGCACCACTGACTACAGGCGCAATTTACTAGGAAATATGTATAACACAATATGCGTACAACTGAGCTCTTTGCGGCAAACAGACGCACGGACTTCAATAAAACTATTTAAAAGTTATAGGGATAAGTTATGCCGGTTTTTGGGAACACTGACACGCAGTGATTGCAATAGAACTGAAAAAACAGGGACAATTTCACCTCTTATCAGAGGTCTGCTGGCCAAAAAAGTGGCAAAATATGATGCTTTTTCAGTTCAAGATCAAAGAACACACTGAGCTGCCAAATATCTCCCTTCCTTTCAAAAGCCTCTCCTGCTGCCGATCCCACCCCCCGCACCCGCAGCCCGGCGGCTACACACACCAGTAGATATCCTTAAAACTTTCTCTAACTAAATAAGAAGTGAAATTCTCTAATCTAACTCTATTCTAAGCTGTAGGTAGGTGGATGGTTTCTTGTATTAAAAGAGACCATCTCTCAGAGCTGTTAGAACAGCTATTGGTTTAAACGCAGACAGACACGAGGAGGATGGGGTAGTGTCAGTGTGGGTCCGGCCTCAGAAGGGGAGAGGGCGATCGCACAAGTCTGTTGACATAACTCACAGACGAAAAGGTCCAGGACCTGTGAAACCTGGGCTTATTTCGATCAAGCCTCAGATTCTCTGTCTGATGTCATATGCTGGATTTGCTTTCAATGCATCAGACGAGGAAAGAATATAAAGAGTTTAAGCACCACCATGAATTGCTATGGAAGAGTCACTTGGAGAAAAAAGGACACACAGGCCCTGGGTTTCTAACCACGGTGACCTCTTCTGCATCCTCCTCCACCACTTCCAAGCCCAAGCGGTCCGCTGTTGCCAATGTACCAGAGCAGCATGAGCAAGCACCATCCCCAGTCCCAGACACTGTCGGATGATTCCCACCACCCGTAGCACAGCCTACACCTTCCCCTTCAACCATTCTGACCTGCATGGCATACAGCGACCAGTCCGGCAGCCAGCCTTCTGTGTACCAGGTGTGGGAGCATAAGAAACGCTTTCACCCCAACCATCCCAAAGCCAAAAGCCTGAATGTTGGCATTGCAAGGCTGTTGGCCTTTAGAAAAGTTGCCTTTCCACCTGGTGGACACAGATGGGTTCCGCCACGTCATGGCCCTGGCATGCCCCAATATCAGATGCCGAGCAGGCATTTCTGTGCCAGAAAAGCTGTCCCTGCCCTGGCCAGCCGCGTTACAGAAAAGATCTCCAGCGCGTTGCATCTGTGTCCACCAAAGTCCATCTCACTACGGACACATGGACTATTAAGCATGGTCAAGGGCGTTACATCTCACAGACTGCTCACTGGGTGAGTTTAGTGGATGACAGTGCCTTTGGTGATGGGTCTCAGCTGACATTCTTCCCCATTGCTGGGATGGTGCAGAGTCCAGATCACCAACCTTGACGGCTAGCATCATGTGCCAAAAGAAACCAGGCCGTTCTGAAATCAATCTGTCTTGAAGACCGTCAACACACAGGTCAAGAGCTGTGGATGGCTCTGCGCACTCAGACCAACCAATGGCTGGGTGCTAAGAACCTGGCGCCAGGCAAGGTGGTGTGCGACAACGGGAGAAATCTCAGTGCCACCCTTCGGATCGGTAGACTTACGCACATCCCATGCCTGGCACACGTCATGAACCTGGTTGTACAAAAATTTCTAAAGCGCTAACAGGGTCTTGACTGTCTGCTGAGGAAGGCTCGAGGTCTTAGTTCACACTTCCGCCGTTCGCACCCTGCTTCTACATGACTGTCAGCGTCAACTGGGCTTCCCCGTCAACCATCTCATATATGATGTAGCAACACGCTGGAATTCTACCCTCCACATGCCCCAGCAATTGCGGCAGCAGCGTAATGCCGTTATGCAGTATGAAGTGTTGCATGGCCTGACTAGCAGTGGTGTGGACCTCAGGATGTTGACCCATAGAGTGGAGGCCGGTGAAGGATCTCTGCACCATCCTTGACAGTTTTGAAGACGCCACCCAAATGGTCAATCAGGACGATGGCATTGTCAACAGTATCATTTTGGTAATAATTTTACTGGAACAAGCGTTAGACACTCTAATGGTCCCTTTGTCTTCAACGCTGCCTGACACAGTAGGAGGGGCTTTGCTGCAGGGAACCCCAGGTCTCTACACTTGACGCAAGTCCTAGTGGTGACAGTCGAAGTTGAAGACACTGGAACAGGCTGAAACACAGAACAGCAAAGTGGAAGGACAGGGAGGCACGAGCAGGAACCACGCCAGTGGATGAGGGTAGGTCGATAAACGCAACAGTAGCGCAGAGAGGGTTCGCTAGGGAACGCACAAGAGAATGTCACTAGGACACGGACACCAACAACTGGTGCGGACGGCAGGAAGAGGAATACCTAAAGAGCCCCTGCCTAAAGGGCATTGGTAGGGAAAGAATATCTGTTGCGCACTGGCCATTTAAATCCAGAATACCAGACCCTAGTGGCCAGCAGAGGAAGGTGCGTCTCACAGTAGGAAGAAGCAGAGACGCGTGCAGGACCGAGAGGAAGCAGGACAGGGCTGGGTGAGTATCGGCGCCACAAGCCAAGAGTGGGCATGTTTGCAGCCAGGAGGCAAACACGGCTGCGGTCCGGGCGTCTTATGGTCCCAGGACCAGTTCTACCTTGGAACCTTCGTCTGTGAAAACGTTGGATGAGTGTGTGAGTTTGATGTTTTCTTGCGTCTCCCATGATCTCTCCTCAGGGCTGAAACCTTTCCAATCAATGAGGTAAAAGGTTTTCCCTTTGGAACGCTTCATATCAAGGATTTCCTTCACCTGATAGTTATCTTCGGTACTGGAAGGTGTGTCAGGGAAACCCACTTTGTGCAAATACCGATTGAGAATCACCTGTTTTAGGTGAGACACATGAAATGAATTGGGGAATGTGGAGGGAGGGAGGTAGACGAAGTTTGTTGGATACTGGGTTGATCCGATGTACGGTAGAAAACGGACCAAGGTAGCTTGGAGCAGACTAGGAACTTGGAGGCAGATGTGCTTGGAGGAAAGCCAGACCTTATCCCCGGGTTGGTGAGAGGAGTTCTATGTCTCTTGTTGGCTTTTCTCTTGAAACAAACAGATCTAAAGCTGCCAGATCTAAAGGAAGTCACATACTAGAACACTGGCTGTGGGAACTTCCGAGGATGTAGAGAGCAGCAAAGGAAGGCGAGGGTGCTGTACAAACAACAAATAGAAAGGAGAGTTCCTGAAAGATTCACTAGGATGGTTATTATAGGCGAATTCAGCCCAGGACAGCAGAGACACCTAATCATCTTGCTGAACAGGAGCAAATTGGTGCAGATAATTCACTTAAACCTTGGACTGAGGATGGTAGACTGATGAAAAATCTAGCGTGCCAAAAGCGAGAGGTGAAGTGAACTCCTGTGTTGGAAATTATGTTAGTAGGCATTCTGTGCAAACGAAAGATATGTTGCAAGAACAAGGTAGCTAACTGCGGTGCTAATGGAAGACTTGTCAAAGATGTAAAATGTGCCATTTTGGAAAAACAGTCCACAACGACCCAGATAATTGCACATCCAGCAGAGAGTGGGAAGTCGGTCATGAAGTCCATCGCGATGTGGGTCCACAGTACTTCTGCCACTGGTAGGGGCAACAGGAATTTAGTGGGTCGTGGACGGGAGCTCTTATTCTGGGCATAGTTGGAACAAGCAGCCATAAAGTCCTTGACATCTTGTGCAAGGGAGGACCACTAGTAATGCTGGGCAATCAGGTCAAGGATCTTGCAGTATCCTGGATAACCGGCAACCTGAGAGGCATGACCCCAGGACAGAGTTCATTTTCTAAGAGCAGGGCACACGAAGGTCCTACCCGGAGGAGCTTCCCGTAGCTTAAAAGGTGTGGGTATAACGAGACATTCAGGGGGAATAAGGTGTTGGGGATCATGCGCCACATCTACAGCATCCGAGGTTCTGGATAGTGTGTCAGACTTAGCATTCTTGGCAGCTGGACTAAAATGAAGATTCAAATTGAAACAGGAGAAAAATAAGGACCAGCGGGCCTGATTAGGGTTCAAGCGATGAGCCGTCTGCAGGTAAAAAAAGATTCTTATGGGCCATATAGATAGTTACGGGATGAAGAGCACCCTCCAACAGATTTCACCATTCCTCTTAATGGCCAGCAGCTCCCTGTCCCTGATGGCATAGTTCTTCTCAGCTGGAGGTTCTGGAAAAGAACCCGCAGGTAAGGAGTTTGTACTTGATGGATTTCTGCTAGATAATGGCTCCGCAAATTCCTGGTAGTGCACTGGAGGTCCAGGGAGTGCAGGAGCAGCCGGCCGAAGAGTGAAGGCACCAACAAGAGGAGAAGAACGTGAAAACAAGATGCAAGAGGATTGGCGCTGGTTGCTCCAGCATATGATTTCACTAGAATTCCAGTCAAGGTTCGTGCTGTGCCTACATAATCAGGGGAGTCCCAGAAGAAGCGTACTAGTTGAGCAAGGAAGTATGAGAAACAAAATCTGTTCCTGGTGCAGAACCCCGATGCGCAAAGTGAGCGGCTGGGTATGATGCCAGATGGCAAAGGAGAGAACCTGTCCATTCACCAAAGAGACAGAGAGATGCTGGGCCAGAGGAACCACTGGCAGATGGAATTTGGAGTCCAGAGCGGGATGGATAAAGTTACCCGCCAAGTCCACAAAGACAGGCACTTGAAGACTCGAGACAGATGGGAGAATTAGATGGACTGACGTGGTCAAGAGTGGAAAAATAGATTCCTTGCTCAGGTTTGCTTCTCCCACAAAACCTAGGCTCTGGAATTTCCCGGATAGATCGGGCAGTCTCACAGTAGATGCTCAGAGGCTCCACAGTAGAGGCACAGGTCCATATTCCTTCTGTGGGTCTTCTCCTCCTCAGATAGATGGGCTCTGTCTATCTTCATAGGCTCTTCGCGAGGCTCTGCATAGAGGGGGTTGAAGAGGTTGTTGAAAAATGGGTGACAGGCGTGGAACCCAGGGAAAAGCAATGGGGGTGGCCAGAGTGATGAGGTCATCCAGACTGGTGAGCAGGTCACGCCCCACTAGTTCATCTTTCATGCGACAGGCCAGTCCCTCCCAGAAGGTCATGACCAGAGCCTCGTTATTACATGATAGAACAGAAGACTGTACAGCATATTGTCCCACCATGGAGTTGCCATGTCAAAGCAGGCGAAGCGAGGAGGCACGTCCTGGTTCCTCAAATACTCGGAAATCCACCAGGAAGTGTGACAAGTTGGTGGTCACCAGATCTCCTCGTTCCTACAGGGGAATAACCCAGGCCAGCGTTTCACCGGATGGCAGAGTGAGGATGAAGGCCACCTTGGCCCTATCCGTAACGAACTGGTGGACCAGGACCTCAAAGTGAATCGTTCACTGGTTCAGGAATCTTTGGAAAGCTTTGGGGTCAATATTGTAGGGGTGGACAGTGGCAGGTGCACAGAGGAGCTGCTTGGCTTGGCCAGAACAGGGATGGAAGGAGCTTCAGGGAGTTAAGCCACTAGGTTCTGTAGCATCACGAACAACTGTCTTTGACGGGTGCCCTGCCGTGTAATTTCTGCCATGAGACTCTGTGTCTGGCAAGGGAGCTTCAGCGGGATTTATGGGCTAGTTGTACTATCACGCTGCTCAGAGGAGAGGATGGTGGATCCACTGTTCACCGCATAGAGTTGGCGAAGCCTACACCAAGAAGCTGAGTCTGAGGAGCCCCTTGTCTTCAACAGCACCTGCCGCAAAGCAGGAAGGATTTTGCTGCAAGGAAACCCTAGGTTGTTACCTCTGACGCAAGTCCTATCAGTGACAGCCAAAGTTGGAGACGCTGAAACAGACTGCAAAGCAGCAAGACGGACATTTCTGAAAAATGGTAGAGGGATATTCCATCCTTGGTGGACAGCGATCTAAGGGACTTAACATCTTCATGAAGATCCTGTCATTTGCACCAGGGACCAACTTTTCCATGCCAAATGGCTGCTTCATGTCTATTTATTTTCTTTTGGGTTCTAAAAATGCCCTGACTTTAGTTGAGTACCTGCACCATGGCCGTTTCTAGGCTAAATTGCACTCAGGGCGGGGTGAAGAGCTTTCCCCTCCCCTTAACATAATGCGCCACGATGCGACACAGTGCATCACCATCAACCAAAGACAAGATATACTAAAAGCTTTAACACAATGTGCTACATATAAAAATACTGAATAATAGTCATACAGTTACCAAATAACACTGCTACACAAAACCAGAATCCCAAGGCAAATAGTGCCAATGTCCTATTAAGACCACATACCACCAGCACATAGTGACTGAAAAGTACCACCACATATCACCACCCCATAGTGACTGAATAATATCACAACACGAACCCACATATACACCCTAGTACTGAATTACCACCACCATGACAAATCCCACCACATAGTGACTGAATAATACCACAACACCATGACCACATATCACTACTACATAGTGACTGAATAATACCACAACATCATGATCACATATCACCACCACATAGACTGAATAATACCGCAACACTATGACCACATATCACCACCACATAGTGACTGAATAATACCACCACATATCGCCACCACATAGTGACTGAATAATACCACAACACCATGACCACATATCACCACCACATAGTGACTGAATACCACAAAACCACATATCACCACCACATAGTGACTGAATAATACTGCCACATCATGATCACATATCACCACCACATAGCGACTGAATAATACTGCAACATCATGACCATATATCAGCACTACATAGTGACTGAAGAATACCACAGTCTCATGACTAAATAATACCACCACATATCACCACCACATAGTGACTGAATAATACTGCCACACCATGACCACATATCACCACCACATAGTGACTGAATAATACCACAACACCGTGGCCACAACAAATATTACCTGCATACAGTGACAATACAGAGATGGATACCAATTGTACACAGGCTCTGCAGACATATAATCGATTACAGTAAAGTTACATCCAGAGACGTCTCTGAAGATTTGTTGTTCTCTTTCCCTTTTTTTCTCCATCTATCCCAGACTGCCATGACGTTGTCTTCTGGCCATGAATCTTCACTGTAGAATTTATAAAACAAACATCTTAGTTTTAGTCTTGTTTTGTATGCCAATATAGGAGGTAGTTAAATTCCCTAAAACAGTATGTAGGTACACCCCCAAACTAGGTAGGCAGTCCTCAATTAGGTAAGTGTATATCGCCCAGTTAGGTAGGTAAACTTACAGGTACCCCAATAGGTAGGTATGTTTGCCCTTTATTAAGTAGATAAGTAGTTATATAGGCCTCCCCAATAAGTAGAAATATAGTTTCCTATTATGTAGTTCTATAGGCCCCTGTAGGTAGTTATTTCTCCCCCTGTAGCCAGGTAGTTGCTCAGTGTATCCAGGTAGTATTATGTCTCCTGTAGGCAGGTAACTGCCCCCTGTAGCCAGTTAGTTATATGCCCCTGTAGCCAGGTAGTTGCCCCCTGTAGCCAGGTAGTTGCCCCCTGCAGCTTGGTAGTTGCCCCCTGTAGCCAGGTAGTTATATGCCTTCTGTAGCCAGGTAGCTGGCCCCTGTAGCCCGGTAGTTATTTGCCCCCGGTAGCCTGGTAGTTGCTCTCTGTAGCCAGGTAGTTTCCCAGTGTAGCCAGGTAATAGCCCCCTGTACCTAAGTAGTTATTTTCCCCCTGTAGCCAGGTAGTTGCCCCCTGTAGCTAGGTAGTTTACTAGTGTAGCCAGGCGGTAGCCCCCTGTAGCCAGGTAGTTGCCCGGTGTAGAAAAGGTAAATGCACCCTGTAGCTAGTAAGTTTCCCTCTGTAGTCAAGTAATTGCCCCCTGTAGCCAGTAAGTTGCCCCCTGTAGCCAGGTAATTGCCCCCTGTAGCCATTAAACTGCCCCCTGTAGCTAAGGAGATCCAGCGTCATAAAGGGCGTGATGAAAGCCTTACATCACATCCCCTGTATGTACAGTGCTCACTGAGTTCAGCATACAAAGGAGAAGGCGAAGACGAACCGTCCTGCCTTTTCCCTGTAGGAGCAGCTGCACTGTGTGTTTGCGCGGCTGCTAGAGAGTGCACGTAGGAACAGCCCTGACCTGCACTAGGTGTGGAAGAGTGCAAGGCAATCTGTTTTATAAGATATGATATGCGAATGTTCAGTTTTGCAAACGAATTGGGCTTCCATACACAGATTCTTGAACACTAAACTAGCCTATAAGGTTTTGTAGAGGCCTTACTACCATCAAGAAAGGAAAAAATCTTTAGAAAATTACTCTTGTTATATGCAAATAAATTTATTCTTCTGAATTGAAAACCTCCAAAAAGGCCCTCGACAGACATGCTGTTTCCAGCAGTGTATTCCTTATTCTATGAGATGCAGCATTTTCAGACCATTCTATGCTCAAATCTGGCAGTTTGCAGCCTGTTCTGCTATAGATGAATTCAGATAATTTATGATGCAGGTGTTAGCTCTGGCAGAGGAGGCTGCAACCTGCCAGATTTGATACATATTGTAGAACACCAAATGTATTGCTTATTATTTATTTTCTTTAATTTAACTCCTTAAATCTTTAGGCAAAATATATTAAGATTTTAAAAATTCAAATGCAATCAGTAATGGATAGCAAGGAGAAGCTGGGCGGCGAGACAGACACCTCTTCAATGTTTCAAAGTGATTAACTCTACTTTCTGATGCTTAAGGAGGGTTAATTCCTTCGAAACATCAGACAGGTGTACATCTTGTTCTTCCCACTCCCCCAACTTCTCCTTGCTTTCCAATATGTATTGAATGATAGATCGAGCCAAGAGGAAGCTCTCAGAAAACACTCTAAATTGTTGGTGATAAATATAATTGAAACCTGAAACATTTGAGCATTAAACTACTACATCTCACAGAATAAGGAACACACCTGAGGAAACAGCATGTCTGTCACTAACTTATGTCACCCTCAGCAAGGACTGCATAACCTATGAGATAGATTTCCTTTAAATTTACTGAAAAAAAGCTAATGAATATCAGACATTATGTTTGAATTGTGGCTCAATTAATATGTAAAAAAAACAAAATCCTTAAACTAGCCTGGACAAAAATTTTGATAAATTATGGTATTTTGTTGCACAAACTTTTAAGGCAATTAATGCACACAAACTATTTCTGTAACTCTTAATGAATCTTCTGCACCTGTACACAGGTATTTTGACCCACTCCTCGTCAGCAACTGCTTCAGCTGTCTCAGGTTTGAAGGGTGCTGTATGTTTAGCTTCTTCCACAGTTGTTCAATAGCATTTAGTTTAGTCCTCATAGAAGGCGACTCTGGAATAGTCCAATACTTTACTCTTGGATGTGTGTTTTGGGTTATTATCCTGTTGGTGGACCCATGACCTGTGACTGAGACCAAGCTTTCTGAACATTTAACAATTTTCTTTGTATTCTATTCAATTCTAAGCCAGCACATTTCGCTCCAGACTGATAGATTTTCTGCGTATTCAAAATACCTGATGCACAGATTCAAGTCACCCTGTGCCAGATTCAGCAAAGCAGCCCCAAAACAAAATCGAGCCTCCTCCACGTTTCACAGTAGGTACAATGTCCTTTTGTTTGTATGGTTCATCTTTGCATCAGTGAACATAGAGCTGATGTGCTTCAGTTTTGTGTCCTCTATGCAAATAACATTATCCAAAAAGCCTTGTGGATTGTAACTATGCATTTTGGCAAATTCCAGTCTTGCTTTTTTATGACTTGCTTTCAACAGTAGAATCCCACTCAGTCATTTTCCACATATCTCAAACAAAGATTGCATACGGAATGGATGCAAGTCTGACTAATGATGTTCCCATCATAATCTCACTGAAATACGGTTTTGTCTCTTCATTACACATCCACTCAATTTTCAGGTCCAGAGAGGTTGGCTACAGTCTCATAGAGCTTATACTGCTAAATAATATGTGCAACTGTAGTAACAGCAACATTAAGCTGTTTGAAAATGGTCATGTAGTCTTTACATTTAACATGTTTATCATTTTCTTTCTATAGTCCTGAGACAAATCTCTCCCAAGCGTCCGTGGATCCATGTTTTGTCCATGTGTATATTATTTTTATTAATCGCCTTATTTAAAACCTAACAAACAATGTTTTTAAGACAACAGCATCCAGCGGGTTTTAAGCGCTGGAAATATCAGGTCTGACACTAGCTTGTGCTACCCTCAGTAAGGGGGGCATAACCTATGTGACAGGTTCCCTTTAAACAATTGATTTGGCTGTGCTGCTGGAGACTATATATGCTGGTCTTATTTAAAACCTGTTACCATTCTATTGAATTAAAATTACAATGGCTCAAAATGATATGAAACTTACATTAAACCAGAATTTATTTGTGTTTATTTACCAAATATTCTGTTTATTTTCCCCTAAGGTAACGTTCTCTAGGATACGATATCACAAAGTTGTCCTCAACTGGAAATGGCAAAATAAGGTGAATATAATAAAATTTTAATATTTGGTCTAAATAACTGTTATTTGCCATTAATGCATTTTATACTAATTAAATACAAAGCTTTTAATTTTAATTACCTAATTAACCTGTCACCAATTTTTGGTAGGTAAGCAAGTCTTAGTGTATGGTATATGTCACGAGGAAGGAGTGGATCCTCTTTGCCAACCACGAGTTTGTCGTAGGGCCTCCCCAACGAGTCTAAGGAACCCCTGTCTCAGGGTCATTGCTAAGGTCCTAAAACATCTGGGGCATAGGCTCTCTGTTACATTTTGCTCAATAGGGCTGGGCTCACACAGTGTATTTTACACCACATTGTGAACTACGCTTACATTTTTATGGAGAAAAAAACTTTTGTTCCTGTCACTAATTTTACATATATTCCACGTAGATACTGTTGCTATGACCCATGTGCAGCATGATGTGGGGAGATCAGTGGTTGTACTATATTATTTGCACAATCGATTTTCTCTCCACTTAAAGGGACCTGACTATTGTGGCACGGACGCCATACGGTTTTCCTTACCTCTCGTCCTTAGCACACAGAGATACTGTCAGCGCAAAGTATGCTCCAGGCTAGGTCATGAGAAGGCTGCGGGCTGAGAGGGAAGGGGTGATGTCTAATGGAAGTGTCAAGGAAGAAGGGAGCGTCCCTCAAAACTTACTAGCTTGAAATAATAAACAGTAGAACAGTGAGATTCTCAATACAGCAAGACACAGCCTCAACTGTCACTTCTCTCTCACTCGGTGCCTTAAAAGCTCAATTCATTCTTTGTGCGCTGTCAATCAGAGAAAGTCAAGAGAGGAGTTCATCCGCAAGCTGGCGTCTGAGCTCCTGGGTCGTGTCTAGTCGGAAGCTTTCAGAGGTGAACTAAGGGATTGTGCAAATGCTGTACTCTCAGAGTCTTCACACTTTCTATATCTATAGAATGACCGCTCTATATTGTCTATATAAAGTGATTACCTACACCCATTCGGAGGACTTCACCATGTCCACATTACATGTGGTGCAAACACCACTTTCAAGCGCGCTCACACTCTTACTTTGTCGATCACAAACGACACATGACCGCAGATATGGGGGAATAGCTGGCACAGCATAGGAGTAATGATGACATAGCACCACTGCTCTCCCTGTTCCCACAACACACACTCCTGGTATTACACGAGTGGTGTTAGCGCCACTTCACTCTCTGCCTTGTATAGGTGTTATTTGATTAGCCCCTGATATGGGTGCGATGCACTCTATGTGAAGGCAGAGACTCAACTCAGACAATGGAGTTTGAGACAAAATGCAACAGCATCTCTAGAGAGACCTCCAGGAAAGAACTTATGCCTTGATCTAACACTACAGCCGCTCGATTCGTAACTCATACAGTCTACGACTCTAGATGAACAGCCTGTAGCCAGTCAACAGTCTTTGAAACGAGAGCCCTGTCTCCTACTTTATTGCCCCCAGCGACTGACAGACAGCGATCCAAGTGTAGTCTGCCCAGAGATGTTCATGTTTTCCAGTGCTGTGATGAGCCCTACATTATCCTAATAAGATGACATGGTATGTGTATTCATGCTGCGTGGCATTAAATGTTCCAAATCTGTGTCAGTTAGTGCAGCCTAGCCATAAGTCATTCGATGAGTCCAGATCAGACAGATGTTCAGTGAGATTATTATCAGAACCGCGCGCCGACTAATCGACCGCGCTAGCCCGCCTGACGCTCAGACGTCGTATCCAAACCTATCTATACTTTTTTAGATGGGTACGACCTCACTCAATGTCTGACATAACTGCACAGTGGCGGTAGCGTAGTCTCTTCTATTGCGTGGGTGAGAGGTGTGCTAACAGCGCACACATCAATGCATACGAGGATCTAAGGGGTAAATAGATGCCCTATACTACACTATCTGCACACACTTGACAGCATAAGCGGAACAAGGAGCTGGACAACCTGACATGGCATGACACTGAGCTTAGTCCGCTGCCACTCAGCTAAGGGGGGCACAACCTATGTGACAGGTTCCCTTTAACTCTTTCAACCCATTATAATAAATATGACATACTCATGTGGGCAGTAAGCTGACTTATACATTACTACCCCATCATCGCAACCTGGAGGTGCTGACTATTGAGCAAACATGGTAAAGGAATGAGGCTCTAGTCCTGAGGATGTCCTAGGTCTTCACTGAACGCACAAGTGGGGAAGTTTCTTTACATCACCTCTCCAGACTACATACCCACCTAAAACAATAATCCAATCTATACAAGGATGCTGACAGGGTCCTCACTTATACTAAACATCAGCTTTCTAGTCATCCCAATCTATATCAGACACACTCAGCGAATGAAAGTGAAGGGATTGACTTGTACTTCTTACAGCTTAAGACACCAAGCGGTCCAAGCACACAAGGATACCTCTTTAGCACATTACATGTGTCTTCTTCAAAAACTCAACATCTATACATCTCCAAAGAGACACAGAGCCTACACCTTACGCCAAACTCTCACAAACGATACAATACACACTGGCCCACTTCATCTGTTACCACATGACAACCATCTTTCACACATCCAAAGAGCTCTTCAACATCTCATCTTTAACTCTCATATCAACAATCAACAATATCAAGAGAATGCCGTCCAACCAATCCTGATGATCTCCATTTATTTGAACGCTCTGTCTGTACACAGTTTTTGGTGATTCGACTCACAGCAACAGCACCCGCTTCGGTTTTCGCGCGCCACAGTTTTTGCCGTTGGCGCCCTGTATCTCTCTATTGCGAGAATTCTGTATGCGCGATTGCGAGCCCACCACACAATACCTGCGGATATACCACACAGTTTGTCATATTTCCTTCGTACCAATCAGTAAAAAATCTGTTCTGTATTGAGTCTACAGCACGGATTTCTTTGAGCGATTGCTCTCTCGCAGCACAGTGCAACCAGTCGGATTTTCAGACAGTGATTACAAATACGTGAACTCCTCAGAAAACACACACCGATGGAAACACCGGTGCTGTCGTGTGACCTACCTTATACTGCGTTACGCATGACATTGCATGTAGTTACACTGGAACACAGAAGCAAATCCAACAGCTTGACAGGTGAACTCTAACACACGACAATTATAGGCATAGATCAATCAAATAAAGACTATATCCCGTTTGTGGTATGTACCACGGATCTAGTTCATCTCTCATCAATCAATAAACTGCATCAATAACACAAATTGTTTATTCTTGCGAATAGAGCTCAGATATCTAGTGCGCGCAGGGGAAAAAATCTCCTCCTTTGGTAGAGCCTCTCCAATAAATGGTTTCTAGCTACGATTACCACTTCTTTGCCTTTCAGACCCTCACTGACCTGAGTGAGTTTGCATGCGAACGCAGAAGGCGCTTATGGAGTAACTAAGATACTGAGGCAACTCAAACAGCGAGCACTCTATTGAGAGCGTGTAAGCTCTATCCTCAATCACACATCGGGCATGCAAGACGCCTTCACACAATGTGAGTCATCTAACAGTGTATATTGAAACCAAAACAGCCCAGATTAAGCTTCATCTGCAGACATCATAGACGGACAAGTCTGCTCCTTCAGTCTACAGACGATGCGTAGAACTTTACTGGACATGGCTGGAAGAGAGGCAAAGTGGCTTAGAAGGGGGAAAAATTCTCACACTTGGAGAAGAGCCACAATAAATTGTTCGGTGTGAGGATTTTACTTGCCTTTCCACACCCCTGACTGTACTATTTTCATAACTAGGCAACTCAGGCTTATGAGCCAATGAGATTGAGGAACTCCACTCAGCGCACTCTGTTGAGGATGTAGTTATCCCAAGTGCGCCTGTGAGAGACATCCCACAGAGAGCCTTACAATGATGAAAAGAGAGAGATTTCTGAGCCAAACTAACACTTAAGGAGTCATCTGCATAAAAATCTTTTACATAATTAATCTATGTAATACCTTATATTTAACAGAGCATACAGTTATCACCTATAATACATAGCGAACGCCAACAATATCCTCTCTATCTATATTATTATACAGACAAAATACCAAGACACTCAATATGAGATGACGTTCAAGTACCAACACATAACACACAGCCAGTACATGACACAGAATGTGACATTAGCTGGACTACCACAGTGCGTACAAACTAATCATGAACTGAACCAGAGCACACTACACAGTATCAGTTACACAGCTAATCAGACTTCACACAAGTCAGACATGTCACTTCTTTCTAGATGAGCCACTGTCACACGTTTCACTTCTCTCATTTCGCGCGGGCCAGACCTACCATGATGACTTCTTCCTGGCCATACAATCTTATCTCTCCATACAATTCACCACATAAGACAGTTTTATAATCCCCACTTTATTCAACGCACCATATGTTAAACCACATCACTTGGGAGGTTTATCACACCCTTCCCTACTTACAAATGGGAGGGCTCTTAATCCTGCAAAACGCAAAGGTGAACGGAGTCTCCATCCCTCTCAACAACCCCACATTAGTCATCTACATATAACTAAGGAAACGCGCAGGTTTGCACGGCTGGTTGCCAGACGATCTACAAGAGGAGGTAGTTCCCCAATACTACATTCCAAGCTAGATCATACTTGATCTCTGAGCAGGTGCACAGTGACCCTGACAACCCAGGCCTCAGTAGGAGGCACGTTTGATCTATCTGTGAGGACACACCTCTCCTCTCGAGTCTCTCGATAGATGTATCAACTATCCACAGACCCTTCAACTCTACCTGGTCTCTAGTAACTAAACATTTATGATCACTCTCTCAGCTGGATGAGTCACACACAGATACTGTTCTATGAGAGAACTTACTATCTATACTTAGTACATTTACATTCACATTATTGAGATTGGATGATGATACATGTATGTATTACTTGAGCCCAATAGAGTGAGTCGCACATAGAGCGAGAGCTTGATACGCAGTATGAGCGGAGAGGAGAGAGTAGCATGACGCATCTAGATCAATACGTTACAGTGAGCGAGATCTAGTAGAGCTCTGCGTGTGACACTATAGAGGGAACGCACTCTTCTAGCACACTAAATCATTCATCAGTGTGTCTTACGCATATGTGTTAGCATGTGGTGTATATCGCTATTCTGTGACGTATGGACAAGTGGCGTGGTGACAATGGACACTCAGAATACATTACATAATACAGGACTTTTCAACACTGCGGAGACTTCGACTTGTTGGGGTTTAGAATAATGATATTTGAGCTGCGAGTTTCGAACATATAGAGGTACTAACGGTCTTGATAGGGCGAGTGTCTGAGCGAGACACAGTGAGGTGGGTACGAGATAGGTGTGCATGGGGATCACACAGACTGACACGTATGGGTTATTCTTGTGGAGATTTCATCTCAGCAATGAATCATGTTGTGTGGTATTGCATCTGCTCATGGTCACATACTAGAGTCTAAGATTATAGGCAACATCTACTCTACTTCTCTTCGGACGATGACACTATCATACGCACTACTTCTGCTCATAGATTGATAGATGAGAGGGGTGTGGTGCGTGTGTGCTTTACTCTCACTCGAGGTAGTGTATTGATGACACTAATAAGAATCTCTGGTTCAGTATGATTGCGTCAGATATGCATAGGAGACACACTTGACTCACATCAGAGCGACTTGAGAGTGCTCAGGATGATTCGATATTTGACGGATCTATATGAAGACTAGAGACTGACACGAGTGCTGACAGTTAGATGATGGATTTCACAACCTACTGAGTGATCCGCCTGATAGAGACTAGGATGTGATGTCTGGTTAAGTCACACAACCATTCTGAGTCATACGGAACAGACACAGCACTACAGACAGGACAAGAGGATCAACGAGGCTAGGAGCACACAGGTAAGTCTGTATAGACAGCACGACATCTCTGCAGTAGATACTCTATATTGTGTCAAAAGAATACACACGAAGTATACAGAGTGGCAAGACGTGAGAGTATCTTGTGCAGAGATGGTGACTGATGGGAGACTAGATTATGGGAGCACACTGGTCTTATTCAGGAAGCGACAGGGTTACTGATGTAGTTGAGAAGAGGCGACATGTGTCATATGGGATCACAGTGGTATTTGAGACAGAGTGACATTTATAGGACACACTGAATAGGCACTAACAAGCGGGAGACGTGGATGGGGAGTATCTCGGAACACACTAATAAATTTGAGACGAGTGATGGGGTCTCTATGGGTGGAATACACTCATAATACAGGGGATCAACAGTGGGTGGAAGACGATGGGGGCGATGGTGATGTACAATGGCGAGGTCGGCGCACGATGACTCACCATACACACATTGGGAGCGTGGAGGTATAGACATGGATCTATGCGGGAGTCTACTGGTGAGGTGAAGGTGGGAGACAGAGAGAAACAGTACATAGGATATGACACACGACGTGGCTGAACAAACATAGACACAGGGTCAGGGTGAGGATTATGAGTATACATTCGGAGGGGAGTACAACAGATCGAAGAGGTATAGCACGACATTTGAGAGTAGAGACTACAACTTAGAAGAAAGAGTCTTCAGAACAGAAGGATGGGGATACACAACAGTGGATGCAGATCAGTGTAGGAACAGAGAAATGAGAGATGTACACATCTCCAGGATCATGAAACAGGGACATGAAGAGTGAGTGACACAGTGACGGGTAGGGGATCAGTTATCTGGAGAGATGGAGGACAAGTGGCAACAATTGGGCTGAATGTTACAGAACAGGGAGAGAAGGAAAATTATACGAGAGGGTGAATACACAGGGATATTTGTCGGGTGGTAATAGGTAGGTAGACACATCATGGTGGTAGTGCATGCACAGATTGGATGAGGACCTGCACGTGAGGGAGTGGCACACGGGCGACACACTTTACATGTTGTGACACACAGATTTTAGATGAAAGTTTTGTGGTACCTGTGAGTGTCGAGGACACACAGAGTCGTGGATTACGACAGACATATCTCAGGATAAGCACATACTGTTATAAGTGTAGACGTGAGTGACGAAGAAGGAGAAATTAGGAGACTCACACAATATCTACTCAATAGCGAGTCTGTCACATCTTGGACGAAATGTAGCGAGGCGGTAGAAGGTGATCGTCTAATGTTCATGAGCGACACAATGAAAGGATACAAAGGTGGGACACAGTCAAATAAAGGTAAATCTGATAAACAACATGGTGAAGTAGATGATCTGTGAGGTGGTAAGAAATATGTAGTGTGTGTCTAGGAACATAACGATGTATTAGAGATGATGTCACATTGTAGTATAGAGTGAAGTGTATGGACTGGTGATGTGAGAGAGTCAACGTATATGGTATCATAAGACAGTTGTGAGTGGTGATAACGTATATGTCATGTTGACAGGGAGAGGCGGACATAGAGGAAGTGTAGACAATACTAGTAATGAGGGTGTAGATTTTCTGGAGTATGAGTTAGAGGAGACTCTTCAGAGGCGACTGTATTTATTGGTGTCAGCACAAGTCGCACGTATGTTGTGCGAGCACCAGTGTAAGGTCTATTCTAGAAGCAAAGAGTCATCACTGATATAGGTATGCACGATCTGTATGTAGATGGTTTTTTGAATTTTAGGCAAATGTGAGAGAGACAGTGAGTGGGAGAGTATAGAGACGCAATGCTCTGATCACACGAGAGAGCATAGTGGGTATGTATGCTAATGATGATGTAGTGTGATCTTCATAGGAATAACACATTCGTGTCACGTGCACATGTGATGATGAGTAGACACACACACCATGGATCTTAGTTTCATATGCATAGAGAAGTACATAACACACAACGATTGAGAGTATGGGTGGAGGAGTGTCTCTGGATTATGGGAGTGTTTGGACATCTATCCGACATTGATGGACACAGCGAGATGAGTGGTCACAAGGACGCGTGTAAAACAGAGACATAACACACACACTACATTATTAGCAACATCGTCACAGACTCTCAGATCTTCCAGTAGCATTGGTGTGCTGTGCGCACTGACGATTAGTGAGGGCAATTGGACAGACGCACACTACACAGAGTAGTATAACACATGGGAGATGGTAGATAGTACTGTGCATGACAAGACAGAGAGGAGGAGCAACACTCAGATGGAGGTCGGCGAGGAGAGATGTCCGACAAGTAGAGGGCACTAATGGGTGAGACAACTAGGATATACGGGACAAGTACTCTCAGGAGTTAGGATAGGGAATGAAGAGGAGATGAGGGAGAATAACAACAGGAGTTATGGAGAGATGAAGAGACACAGGAAGGGTGGCAGCGAATGACAATGGGATCTGACACACTGAATTGCAGTAGAGGAGTAGTCTTTAAACAGAACTGGATCATGAGTGGATCTATAGTATGGACATATGGGAGTGTACAAACGTCACTTAAAACATATCACAGCAGGGAAGAGGAGTGTCACAGCTCACATCACAGAAGGACAATGACTTGGAAGAGTGATCAAGACAGGGCATAAGCAGTACATACAAGATAGGATAGACAGGGATGTAGGAAGAGGTGTAGGCGGGTGAGAGGGTAGAAACAAGGCATCTATCTAGACAGTATAGCACTGTTGGATTACGGAGGTAGTGTGCCGGAATGGAGGAGCAGGACGATAATTGATCAAGTTCTCACTTTGATCTAGGGCAGTCTCTAATATAGATATTACACAGGAGTACGTGAGTGACGAACATCAGTTGTCAGAGATCTTGTGCTGACATGAGAGGTGGAGTACACTAAGATCACTGTGAGATGACGTGCGATGCTAACGTGATGGATGGAGTTGGCACACTAGTGTAATAGAAGGATTGTGTAGAGACTACCCTATACAGTGGAGGGATTGTGTGTGAGGAGTCAGCATAGACACTTAGGGTTGACAGGTTGATATGGAGGAGGCTTATCTGAGTCACTATGATTATCTGAATGAGTGTTTGCACATACTTCTGTCACAGATCACAGGTGAGATATGTGATGACAAGATTTAGAATGTGTACTTGCGAGGACGATGTAATCGATAGGAGGTTGTCGTAGCGTATGATCAAATGCGCAAGGTCAAAGCTACTGGAGGACACACATGTGAAGTACACTTAGTCCCATTAGAGTGGGAGCAATGTAATAGGGACAATATGGGTGAGTGATCTAGAGCACTCATTCTATAGAAACACATATGTCGATAACGAAATGGCACAATAGCTGGTGAAATACACACATGCTCTCTACCATACACTCACGCAAGAGAGACTGGTGACGTTTGACACAACAATGTTACTACATATCAGTGTCTAGTGTACAAGATACAAATCTATAAGTTCTTGTATCTTGACGGTGCGGATGTGAGAATGCGTATAAATAGGATGTAATATTGGACACACAGTGTGGGGTATATATTACAGAGTGGATCGAGAGTAGGGGCACTGTGTGAGTATTATAGTAGTGAGATATGGTCAATATCAGGGAGTGAGTACATGGCTCTCTAAAGTGAGGAGATAACACACTTTTCATGTGACTAGTAGAGTCTAACATCACAAAGGGGTCATGAGTCACACATGAATATTGAGAGATTAGTGACTCTGAACTCATGTAGTGAGTGAGGGACACACACAAGGTTATATGAGTGATCGAGATACATGACATGTTAGTGACACACATAGGGTACACAGAGTAGTGTGCACAGATAACATACAAACACAGAGTTCTGGACACATGTGGAGTATATCAGAGCTGGAGACGAGGGCTCTAGAGGTGGCGGACGTGAGGGGAGAGTTGTCAGAGACAGTGTGATCTATACAGTGGGTGACAGGTCTGAGTATCGTAGTGTCATAGAAGTAGTGGAGGATTCAGTAGAACACACATATGATGATATGATGATATAGTTTTGTGGGGACACAGGGTATGGTGGCACATTAGAATATAGATAGTCCGGTGTTAGAGAAAATGTGTGGTGGTATATGATGATCTCTTCCGGAGTCAGTAGGCACAGCTATGTGTATCCACAGTGTGAGGGGTGAGTGGCACACACTATGTTAGGATTGGTGGAGAGTCATTATTCTTATGGATCTTGGGACATAGTAGAGGTGGTGAGTGGGAGGATAATGGTTAGAGCGGTGGGGGAGTGGGGATCTAGGGTCAGTTATGAGGACACACACGGATATGTCGAGGTAGGTGTTAGTTATAGCACACACAGGGACGGCGCAAAACACGCGGTCACTATGGAGGGCATCACAGACAAGTACAAAGTGGGAGACACGAGATAACGGGAGTGCACACACACGAGCGAAGATGGACATGTGGTATGTGAGGTAGAAGAGTATGAGAGACAGAGTGAAGATACAATGCACTCAGAGTGGGTGACAGAGCATGAAAGGAACACGGGACACGACATTGGAGTTTAGGTGTTCTGTAGAGTGAAAGTGGCGGGATTGAGAGATATGATGATAGTGGAGAGAGTGGGTGTACAGGGATGTGTATCTGCGTTGAGATTATTGAGTATGGCACACGGCAGTCTTTGTTTATATTACTAACTTAGTTTAGACTTATTAGAATACTGGTGACCTATGTCTGGGGATAGAACAACACGACGGTGTCTATGATATGTCTACGATGGGGTCTTGACATGGGAGTATTAAGTTGTGTCTCAAGATATTGATGAAGATGGACAGGGGTATTGTGGGACAGAAGAGGTGTACGTCTGAGGATGGAATGATGTTAAGTGAGTGTGAAGAGGACGAGTGACATGGACAGTACAAACTGACAGTGGCGTGACACTAGAGTATTAAAGCGGTAGACATTACGACATACATGAGTGAGGTACAGTACACGTAGACATGAAGTGTCATACTAGTTAACATGGGTGGGTGCATGCGGTACTAAGGGGTGCGAGAATCTTACATGACACAGCGGTGGTGTGAGTAGGGACATGAGTTGAGTGGGGTGACGAGTATTAGAAATAGGTTAGAGTAGAGTTTATGAAAAGGTGGGGTTGGGGTCACACATGAGATAAGGATGTGTTTGTATTAGGAGACATAGATACTACTGGGGATTATGTGAAGTGTAGAAAGTGATCTGTTTCTATCACATAGAATCACTGATGATTGGAGTGCAATTGGTGTATCATCAGACATGCACATGGAGTACAGTGCGATGAGGGACTTGATGGAGGGGATGATAGTAAAGTTGAGTGGAAAGGAAAGGTACTCAGATGTGAGGAGTAGACAAGTTAGACGAATATGAGTGATAAGTGTGCATAGTTCTAGAGAGATACAGAGATAGCTTTAGTATACAGTGATAGTAGAGTACGTAGTGAGAGGGGTCGTGATGGGGTGGTGTGGTGAGAGGGGAGGTGGTGAGACTAGGTAACTTGTCATTAGGATAGTTTGGGGTGTGGTATAGATCGAGGTCGTATCTAGGCATTATGTGTGAGATTCTGAGACAATTACATGAGATTTGGTGTAGTGCATCGGATCTCGACGTACATAACACTAGATTGTGGCGACGTATTGTCATGTGCACGTGAATTGAACACACTTGAGTAGGAAGGGAACGTGGTGCACACAAGTGAGGTTTGCAGGTAGGATTGAATGGTAGTGGAATGTGTGTATACATGAGAGACAAGTTCACAAACGATGATTGATTTATATTAGCAATACTCAGAAATCAGGATGGGAAAGGACAAATACACCAATTTAGTAGACGATTGAAAGTGACAAAGGGATTATTAGAAACTAGAGGAATAAATGAGGGACGATAGCATACAGAGTGGGTATGGTGTTATGTTGGATTGAAAGACGTTGATTGTTCACTGTTATAGGGAGAGAAGGGCAGGGTAATAGGAGGCGTGAAGAATAAACCTGACAGTTCAGTATACACTGGTGATCCTTGAGAAATGTACACAGTCACACATGAGAACGTGTGCAACGAGAGAGAGAGGGTAGACAATGTATTGTGTGGTTAGCAGAGACATATATCTCGAGAAAGACATATAGAAGAGAGGGATACGCCAGTGGGGTGGGTGAGTGTACACAAGGGATATACAGAGATAATGACGGTCACAGGGCATGGACAGATGGGGAAAGGGGAATAAGTGGATGTGGTGCAGGAGAGTGCTGGTATGCAGCACGATTGATTCTAGAGGAGAGAGTATGGGATACTGTAGATGATCATATTAAGTGCTTGTGTGTAGGATGAAGTCAGAGGGAGGGTTGTATTTATTTAAGGGTTGACGCATGATGGACTGAGTGGGAGTGGCACTAAGAGTGCGTATGACAAGTTGATACCGGAGTTAAGTAAGCAACACAGGTGCTTATGTGATCTACTCGTGTCTTGTGAGGGACGAAAGGATGGTGGAGAACATTGTGGATGAAATATGCGTATGAGAATCTAGTAGCTGAGTTTTTGTCAGAGGTTGAGGCATAGGCGAGTTTTACAATGGGAAAGGGGGGGGTTGGAGAGTCGCGAGGAGTGTGATGTTCAGAGATCTCATGGTGGTAGTGGTTGTACACACTATGTAACACAACAACGTATCTGGCGATAGTAGTGAGTTACAAGTACAGTGTCATGCACACAGTGGCTAGTTCGAGGATTACCAATTGTGTTAGTCTATAGTTTGAGGGTGAGGTGATGATCTTAAGAGACTTATAGGATTATTCTTGTATGAGAGTAGGTCGTCATACAGATGACTCTTATAGGAGGACGTTTGCACTCTAAGAGACACAGAGGGGGTTTTGACTGTCACGAATGAGAAGAGATACTGTATAGTCATGATGGAGATGAGGTCAACGCGTTTGACTGGATGAGTAGAGCTCATGATAGTGATAGACATAACGAGATGGTCACAGAGAAAGAGACGTATGACAAAACACACTGTATGGTGTGGTGGAAAAGGGTGTGGTAGGTTTTATTAGTGGTGTGAGATTTTCACTATGTACCACTATGAGTGGTATAGGTGATTACAAAGTGACTCTGTTATAGAGATTCACTATCAGTCAACAGACAGGACAAGGTGGAGCAGTGTGTTGTATACACGAGAGGAGTGCACGATACTATTAGATAGCGTCAGTGGAACAGACAAAAGTAGCGACGCGTCTCATAAATTACAGTATTGCAGGACACAACAGGAATGGGGAACTATGTAGCGAGTGTGAAGAACAAGTACAGGGAACAAACTGTCATTGATTAGCAGAGGTGGATTAGTGAGAAATATCTATCGGGTGGATTCCAACAAGTGTGTATACTCACAGAGGTGTCTTGTGCATACACACAACAGTACACTTGTATCAGGATCGATGTATCATCAGTGATCTATAGAACAATAGGATTGAGACAGAAAACATTGTTGATGATGATTATCTTATACACTCTCAATTGTACAGAGGATTAATAATAGTACAGAGTAAGGAGATAGGAGTAAGTGTTGTAGGTAGAGATTATACTCTGTGACGGTAGACTGTGGACAGTGAACACAGTTTGCATGTGAGAATTCTCACTGGCGCACGGTGTAACCTCATCTCACTTTAGAGAGACTGGTCAACTGAGCTCTGAGGACACAGATTATTATGAAGATTTAGTGGACACAGCATACACTGGAGACACACTATTGGTATATGGTAGCTGAGAGTATTCCCGTTCGGGAGTGTGATGATTTATGTACATAAAAGACATAGTGGCACAGTACAGATGTTCTGCACAGTGTACTGACACATTTGGTGCGTACACACACATGTGTAGTTAAGTGAGAGATTGACAAAGGCGTAGTGAGGTAGTGTGAGAGGCATGTTCTATTTCTAGGTATGCACAGTTTAAGGACAGGAGATTACAAAGGATGTGAGGAGTACTGTGGAGTGGGGGTGTGCACTCAGTGAGTGTTATATACTCACAGAGTGTGACAGTTGAGAGTGGGCGAACTGATGGGTAGTATTGACGGAGTGTAATAGGTGCGATAGTTCATATGTATGGAAGTGCATGGATGGACGATCTATGTTCAATGGAGAGGGAGAGGGTATACACAACGCGCAGGGATTAGTTAGGGGAGTAGACGAGTGAGTGACGTGGGGAACACCAGACTTGACACACATATAATTACTAGGTGCGAGCTGGAACAATACGCTATGTGTTAGTGTATGGAGATCATACGTGATAGACACACACTAGATGGGAATGGTGCAACACAGAGCAGTATTCTATCTACTTACGAGAGCACGGGCTACACTATCTGTAGCACAAACAAACACAATGAAAGTTGTAGACAGTTGTGAGTAGGGTGTAGAAATTGACAACAGAGAGTAGTGAGTAATAGTCATAGGGTAGTAATCGATTGTGATGATCTCATTGGACTTCAATGTGTAGAGGTAGACACAAAGAGCACCAGACAGAGGGATGTATGAGGGAAGTAGTGGACTACGAGGTCAATAGAAGGTGGATGTCAGCGTGAGAATGATCATAGAGTGAGGTTTAACACACAGCAATTCTGTGAGAGGGAGAGGGGACTGAGATTATCACAATCACAAGAGAGATAGTGAAGCTGAACAGTCGACGTGGAGTGAGAGTATGTTTAGTACATGTATCAGACATATCATGACTACACACATGGCAGACAACAGAACCATAAGGATGACTGGTGAAATTCAGTTGGGTGACTTCGTGCATTAGGGACTGGTCATGTCATTAATGCGCTTATTTGTCATTAAGTATTGGACACATTTTTAGGAAGGTGAACACATCTTAAACTTCTGGAGTGACTTCAGCAAACAGTCTCTCAACGTTAGTCATGAGTATTTAATGTCAGACTATTTGTAGACGAGATATCAGTCTGAGGGACACTCAGGATTCACACAGCAGGGATTATGATTGTAGGTGAGTGATCAACATAGAGACACGCGAACAGAGTGAATTCTATGATGAGAGTCTGTGATACACTAGGTAATTTTGTGGTTTAATTAACAAGATACAAGACACCTAACTTACTGATAGAACTCTCGTGAGACAGTAGTCTAGGAGAGCGGTGGGTCTTATGTATGATACACACACTTGTTGATTAGTTGAAGTGGATCAGGAGGATATAGAGATAAGGGGGGTTTTTTATGAGTGTCAACACATTCTCTATGTTTTGGAGGTGCACGACTCAGAAGAGTTGGAGGTTCATCCTAGATTAGTTGACACTATGATACATAGATTAACTACATAGAACACAAGAAACACGTCACACATAGGGTGTTGATTATGCAGCAATAACGCGGGACATATTCATTTTTGGGAGATCACATCAACAAGGTGACGTTGTGTGAGTTGTATAAGGGTGGAGTGGTGAAGGAAATGATGTGTTGAGTGTAGATGAGATGTGACAACGTTAGCTAGTGAGGGACTCTATAGAGTGTATGGACGGGGTAGTGTGTAAGAGACACATGAATTGTTAGTATGGAATTGTGGAGGGAAGAGGGGTAGGATGGAGGAAGTTGGAAGGTTATTGGATAAATGGTTTTTGGGGGGGGAATGTGTGTTGAATGATTGTGGGGATACACAGGGGGGATAAAATTAAAGTGGAGTAAAGATAATTAGAGGACGCGTTCTTATTTTTTGAAGGTGAAAGGGAATATGGGATAAATTTAATAGGTTGTAGGTATTATGATGGTGGAAGAAGAATTGAAGTGAATTGATATTGTTGGAAATATAAAAATATATGGTATAAAAGTTGTGATGTTGATAGTAGGGAAGATAGGAATATAGATGGGTTTTTGGTGATTTATAGGTATTGTGTGTGAAGAAGATGTATGAGTGTGATTGGAGTATTATAGGTATGTGGTATATGTTGAGTAAGATGAGAGTGGGTAGATTTTTGTGTTTTTATATGAGTTACAGTTTTGTAATATGATTTTAATAAATATAATTTGCAAAAAATATGATGGAAAGTGTGTATTGGATGGGGAATGGTTGGAATGGAGGTGAAAGAATATAATGAGTTTGGAATATTTTAGGATAATAGGGAGGGTAGATATATGTATTAAATGATAAATGGGTTTGGAAATTGGGTAATGTTGTATTTAAGGTTGGAGGAAATGGAGTTTATAATTGAGTATTTGTTTATTAAGTATTAATGGGTAGGTATGGGTTATGGATATGTGTTAATTGTATTTATTGATTGTATTGGGTTACTAACTAGTTGCACGCCTTATACCTGCAGTACCAATACATGCGGGCTGGAGTGTCATAAAGGGGAGACTGGACTATGGTACATATATGGTGGGGATGTTCTTCCCTTCAACCCTTTTGGACCAAAATCATTCGTACCATTCATCTGATTTGTGATGAACCGTAATGACCCGGCTGTCCTGCTCCTTTTTGCCATTCACTTGCCAGCTCGTGTGTTGAAAACCCACCTAATCACGGCCCTTTTAAACGTGGCAAAAGCACTCATTCCAGGGTAGGGCGCTCCACTGCATGTCCCTCCATTACGGATTGGTATAAGGAGGTACATACAATATGTAGAATGGAGGAGTTGCGTAGCGAGTCACTTAATGAGGCGGAGCGCTTTCTGCACATCTGGAATGATTGGCTCACCTTCTGTAAATCCCCACACTACACCATTCTTTAAGAGGTGCTGCTTGGATTTCGCCTCTGCGATCTCCTTTGTTTATGAGACGGCCACTTCTCTATGTCACTGGGTCACCGGCTTCGACTGCCTTACCCTTCCTTTTCACCCTTTGTCCTCCCCCCCTCCCCATTTGCTAATGTATTTATCTAGCCTCCATTCTAGAGGCTTATGTTAATTGCTGAGCAATGCGGACATGTGGGTCATGGCGAGCTGAACTGCTTTGCTCTTCCCTCCCGTGCCCCAGGTGACACCTGGAGTCATGCCTTGTTGGTTAGTTGCCAGTTTGGGGCAGGCGGCATTCTATCATTGTTGTAGTTATGGGCAAGAGGTCTGGACGGGAAGAGAAACCAGAAAATCGTACAACAAACTAGCTCTGCTAACACTGTAAATGTACCAACTACATGGCAAAGGGCTAGGTGACAAAATGCCTACAAGTAATCTCATATGACAGGTGATTGGACAGGGGAAGTGAGCAGTGTGCGCTTAGCTCCCCTAAGCACAGCCTTAGAGGCATCCCATTCTACTGGAGGATTTACAGAGCCCTCAATCACTCTCCATTACATTTCGACTTGTTCCCAACATATACCCAGTATTTCCGGAACATCTAACCATCTAGGATTTAGCCTCCACAGATCCGTGACGGTGAGGCCAATATAAGTTTCAAAGGTGCATGGTCTGATATCCCCCGGGGTAGATATTCTGCAACCGGTATCATATGTAGTATCTCTCTGGACACAAAGGCCAAATCTAGTCGAGAGAGAGAATTATGAGCCGGTGTAAAACAAGAGAACTGCCAACTGCAGCCACCTACATGCCTCTACCAGGCCATTGGTGTCTGCCCACTCTTTAAGGCTTCTATTGTGCATCGACTGAGGATAGAGGTGATCCAGGTCCTGGTCTAGAGTGGCGTTAAAATCCCCGAATAGGAGCAGTGGTGTCCCCAGGTATTGTGAAACTTTTGTGAGCCATAATGGGTTATCCAAAACTCCCTATGAAAGGGAGGGCGGAACATAAATTCCTCCCACAAGCAAATTCTGAATCCCATAAATTTTGCATGTGTCCTATGTTGAGTTCCGAAGTTGTGAAATGGGAGAGACTTTCTAATCAAACCGAAACTACCCTGGCAAAGTTAGAATAACTCCGCATGAAGGCCGTCCCTATGCAGGACACCTCTTCAATGCTAAATCAGTCTAGCCCCCACACGCTAGCAGCGTCTCTTGAAAGATAACAATACCAGGATTGTGAGTTTTAACGTAATCAAAAACAAGTGCCCTTTTCATTTTTGCAGTTTAAACCCCGAGCATTCCAGGACACTATTGTACAATCCGCCATCGCAACATCAGAACTAACGAGTACCACTCAGACAGCTCACAGATCAGAGACCAACACACGCATACAAACTATTCACACTGGTAAGAATTACAAACATGCCAACTAACCAACAGGGCGAAAATTACCACCCCCACGCCTGCTCAAAGCCACCCAACTGCTGAAAGCCTACAATCCCGAACAAGTCTAAACGTTTCACAAACAGAAATTGATGGAACGCACAAGCTGGTGTCAATTGACTGTACCTGGATCAGTAGAAAAAGGTACCTAGAAAGGCACGTTAAAAAAAAAATGCCATTGAAAAACCTGTAGAAAAAAGAAAGAAAGGTCCATGTCTCTACTCCTGTAAAAGAAGGACCTCTAAAAGTATATCGACGCAGGATAAAAGATAGAAGACAGGTGACCGGCATAGTGAAATCACAAGTAACAAATATCTTTTCAGATTAAGTCCGCATGACAGGGCATACACAAACGGTATCAGCGGTGTTCAGGAGACCTCCTATCCAACCACTCCGAGGCCTCTTCTGGTGTTGCAAAGAAAAATTTGCGGTCTCGATGTTGGACTCTCAGCCTAGTAGGTTATAACATGGCGAATTTAATTCCATCCTCTCTCAGACGCATCCGCACATGTGTGAATTGCCTCCTTCTTTTCTGCACTTCAGAAGTAAAATCCGGATAGAAGGATAATTTGCTGTTTTCGTATGTAATGTCCCCCTTCCTCCTGGCAGTGGACAATATGAGATCTCTGTCTCTATAATTAAGAAGTTTCAAGATAAAGGGCTGAGGTGGAGCGCCGGGAGGTAATGACTTCGTCAGGATGCGGTGAGCTCGCTCCACCACAGACTGGAATGTAAAATTCGATTGGAGCCAGTTTTTTCCTTGAGCAACGTTCTACAAACTTTTCTGGGAGGACCTACCACTCGCTCTGGCAGGACCTAAAAATGCCGTCACATTTATTACGTCTACTACGGTTTTTCAGCGTCCTCTGCCCTCTAGCTGCAGGGTTTTTATTTGCTGCAGTGTGTGGATGGACTCCTGATTGGAGTTTGAAATGTCCTCTACCCCGCTGACTCTGCGCTCGGCCTCTACAGTTCTCTCCTTGATCTTATCCATGTCATATCGGAGTCTGTTAACAGCCATTTGTCAATGGACAGAGTTTTATTGTTTAGTGTGGTCTTACAGGTTGCGATGCCGCCATTTTATTTTTTCAGTATCAAAAGCGCCGTTGGACGGAGGTTCCCACTGAGAAGGCTCGGCAGTTTGACTCATTGTGTCCATTGTGGTTTGCTTTTGTGCGGAAGCTGGTGCTGTAGAGTTTCTATTCCGGCCAATACCTGAGTTGGCTAGCGCACCACAGTGGCACAGTGGTCGATAGATGACAGCATAAAATTCGGGGGCCACCAAAGCACCAATCCTTTACATAGGAGAGCAACAGCTAGGGCCGTCAGTAGAAGTCAAAATTGGTCAGAGCAGCCGTAGTTATGATCCGTGACTACTGTAGCATAAGATTAGAATACAAAGAATTTTAGTACTGTAGTTAGCCAGTAGATGCACCATTAGCCAAGCTTTGGTATTGAAACTCAGAATTGCAGCAGGTCTAAGGATTTAACCCATAGAGATCTGTATTTTCAGTATTTCCTTCCTAAAAAAGACAGCAGTAGTTAATATAGCTTAGAATATGTCAGGTGCGTCAACCAATTCAGCCTCGCTGTTTGTTGACCCCACGGCTGCAGCACCGATGTGCTGCGTCTTACTCCTGCTCGGCCCGACCTCTCTGAAGCCGCGCGCGGTCCGGGTATCTGGCGGCGGAGCGGGCCGCACTCCATCCTCGCAGCTCTCAGCGATGCCTTCTTCCTTCTCCTCCAGAGCTCCGACCAAACGCCCAGTGGCAGGTATAAGCGCCGGCAGCTGTTGGCACGTGCCCTCGCCTCCCGCCGGATCTCGCGCCCCGGCACCTCTCAGCACCGCGCCGCTGTATGAGCTCTCCCGGAAAAAGCAGACCCGATACAGGAGGAAATTGGCCCTGACAGTGGCCATAAAGGTTGCCTCTTTCTTCCTCTCTTGACCTGGAGCAGTGTTGGTCACTCCAGGGGGTCCTAGGTCAGTATTTTATCAGGATAAGCCAGGAGTTCAGGAGCCACACGTCCTCACGTCATGCAGATCAGGCCCTCGGTCCCCCCCCATCCTTTCTAGGAGACAAGTATTAAAGCCTTAACTTACTATATTGTCTTACTTGATTGACCAAATCCTCCTTTCAATCAGTGGCGTAACTACAGGGGTTGCAGCGGTCGCTATTGAGACCAAGGGAGGCCCACGAGCCCCCCCACGCCACACAGCTGTGGTCGCTAGGTCATACAAACCATCGCAGCTCAAACAAGCATCAACCAGCAGCCAGCTCTGTGTACAGAGGAGGATGGTGTCTTCAAAGACACACCGGAAGGGAGGGGGAGGAGCGCTCTGTCTCCTCGAGCATCCTGAGCGCAACGACCGCTGCGACCCTGGTTGTAGCCTATGTCCTGGATATAACTCCAGCTGTTGTCCACTTGCGAATTTCTTTCAAATTCTCGTATAGCCTTTTCTTTATAATCCTTTCAAGGCTGTGGTCATCCCAGTTGCTTGTGCCTTTTTTCTACCACATAATTAAACATGCTTTGATACACCACTCTGCGAATAGTCATTTTTTTTTACCAATGTTCTTTTGTAGCTTATCCTCCTGGACAACTGTCAAGTTAGCAATCTTTGCCATGATTGTGTAGCCCACTGAATCAGACTGAGGGACCATTTTAAAACTGAGGAAGCATTTGCGTGTGATAACAATATTGACCTGTCTCACATTATTCTAATTTTCTGAAATACTAAGTTTTATGTTTTCATTAACTGTAAGCCATAATCATTCATATTAAAAGAAATAAGCATTTGAAATATATAGCTGTGTCTAATGAGTGTATACAATATATGGATTTTTCTATTTGACTTCAACTACTGACATAAAATAACTTTTTGATGGCCAGCTTTAAAAAATGCATAAGAAATACACAATATTGCAATGGTGCACATAAATAACAAAAGAAATATAGTAGACTTGATATACTGACAATGATTTTTTTCATTACAGATCATAAATGCAGGACTCATGACACTTGGTTGCGCAATGACATGCTGTGGCATTTCCCTATTAATAAAATGAATACACCAGGGCCAGCACCATACACATTATCTTCTAAGAAGGAACCATTTACTCAGCTCAAATTCCACTTGCCAACACTTCAGTTCCTTTCTCTGCCAAACTTTGATTTTTCAAAAAGTTCTCGTTGACAGTGAAGCAGATGCTTTCATAAACGATCCTCGATATTTCAAAGCAGCACAATGGCCATGTGGGATCTGGGCTTTAGTCGCAGAGCAGCTATTTCTTATAATTTAATAAAATAATTGTTTTAAAAAAATGTAATAAATATTATGAACTTAATATAATAAATCTCTCTGTGTTAATTATAGACATGGCTTTTCTTTTATCAGATTACACTGTATCTAGATTTTGATATGCTATTTAACAGACAAGCATACTTGTAATTACTGCTAAATACACAAAAAAAAAATTGAAATGCTAAAGTTTCATCAATAATTACTATAAAAACCATATCTTAACAACCCTTTGTCAATTTTAATGTGACACATTATTTTGTAAGGCAACAAATGTAAATATAATGGTAGCTTCTTCCCCCTGCAATAATACTTGATCACTTAGCCTCAGATATACAACTCTTGTTTTGCTATTGACCTTACCCATTGTTCTGCTATTCAACACCTTTAGGGTTAGTCCACATTTGATGACAGTGCTGCAGATTTAAACTGCGATTTTCTATCTTTGCATTAAGAAACCACATTATTTTTCCACACTTGACTTGCATGGGTCCTGAAATTGAAATTTGGTAGAAGAATGGAAAACCACTTTAAACATTTTTACATTTTGAATATCTGCAGACAGAGCCAGGCTAGGACTGAACACCTCTTGCATTTAAACGCACTCAGGCCGACTTGTTATATGGTGAATGCCAAACATTGTATACTTCTGTGTAATGGCTGATCAGGTGTATGTCACATTTACAGAATACAAACTGCACTCTGTTATCTGTACACAAAACCAGGGGAACACCATGTTGAATTAGAATTTCCCTCTAGGAATAATGTAAATTTTACTTGACATGAAGCCGGGCCATATTTGTAATAAAATTAACATATCAACAAACATTTAGCAACACCAATTAAACATACAACATATAATAATACAATCATAATACTGTTCTTAATTCATACTATAATAAATTGGCCTTAATTATTTGAAAACAACTAAAACAAATGTAAATCAACACAAGATATTATGGTTAGGGTATGCTCACACAACATAATTGTGGGGCATAATTACGGCCCGCAATTACGCCGTGTGTTCGGGAGCTCACTTATCTCCCCCCGCGGCGTATTGCACGAGCAGGGAGAGGAGGGTAATAATCCATAGTTCTCTATGTAGAACTGTGATTACCGTAATGGACTGGGGCAACATTTCACCGTATTTGAGCTCAGTAAAGGCGCGAAAATACGGACCAGAAATGCGCCCCATTTTTAAACCCGTGTGAAACATAGGCTTATGAGTAAAAAGGAGAGGTGTAGTGATGGGTTTTGGTAGAGATTTTAAAAACATCTTCATCATAAGAGAAAACATTAACAAATTCAGTGTCACTACTCACCTGATCTGGATCCTGAGGGCCACGCAGGGACTTTAATGCAGGAAACGCTCAGGTTGCTACCCACAAAGCATAGCAACAGCTGCCATCTGAAAAGCAGTGCATAAGGGGCAGGATAAAGACATAGGCACATGATTTGGGCATGTGTACTGATTTCAACCCAAGGTCAGTGCAGAAGGTCAGTGTGGGCAGCAGATAAGAAGCATGGTCAAGCAAATATCCAAGGTCAGTAGCAGTAGAAACAATACAAGAAGAATAACAAGAAAACACTATACACACACCCAAAATTACGCACAGACTAAAGTGGGAGTTTTTCATTAAATTTTTTACAAGAAATTGTACATATTTGCGCATCAATGGGGCAGCAGAATGATAGGAGAAAGTATGGGCTGTCTGACAGACTCGCCCAAGAGTAAAAAACAGAAGATACACTTCAGATTAATCCATTATGCCATTTGTGGCTTTAATATTCCTCCTTACTCAAATTCTCATGACCGACTCACAGCTTGCCCCATATTCCAAAAACCAAAGTCTGTTTATATCATGTCATCTAGACTTGACCAGAATCCCAAAAGATTTTGACGCTTGTGAAAGATGTGCTAAATAACAATTGCAAATTGCCTATTGAGCTCTCCCCTCAATTGTTGATTTTTCATATTTCTACAGATGATAGAAAATGTATGCCAATAGTTCCCATTTTTCTTTTTGTGGCCAAATGGTGTCTTTTGACGAATTGGCTTATTTAATCAATTGAGATGGTGGTTGCACAAATCAAACACTTTTTATATTTAGACAGTTTTGAGACAGAAAAAAAATTAAGGGCAACAGCATACAGACAATTCCTCTCTAACGGAGTGGAATCATATACATGAAAAAGTGCTTTATCCCATGTTTTTGAAATTCAAGTTTGATATTCCAGAATCATGTCATTACTCCTAGCTTCAAATATGTCATTTTTTCAGACAAATCTTAAAAATGGATAAGGTATCTACTCCGACAAGGTTTGAATATCTATGCAGGACAGGCACTTCTAATAAGGGTCTTATCGCAGAGATCTATCAAATTTTAGTAGATCCTGATCTTGGCAATCCGGTTAAACATAGATGCATGGATAAATGGGAAGGGTTCTTGGGTGCTTCTATATCATTAAACAAATGATGCATAGTTTGGAAGAAGGCACAATGTACAAAGAAAATCAATACAAGATACTATATTTTTGGTATCATACCCTTTCATTGTATATACTTAAAGCTGCGAGATGCTTAATCTTTAGAAACTGGAGAAGTAGTTTCCCTCCAGCTAGAGCAGATGTCTATGAGAGAATCAAGGATGTGCAGCAAATGGAATATATGACAGCACTCATGAATAATAGGGTGAACAAATTTGATACAATATGGTCTAACTGGGATGCTTAAGCCATAGTAAATGGTATAGCATATCCAACATAGACAGTAAGTCATGGGTGATTGCATTCAAGTTTTTCCCCTTGTTTCTATCACCTTATGTGTCTAGTCTTGTCTTTGTAATTGTCTCGTCCTTGTTTTTTCCCTCTTTATTAAAATACATATACTACAAATTAGCGATGGAGTTTGGAGATTGTTATGTTCAATAATAGAATTCTAGTACTGTTTAATTTTTCAGTTGTGCTATAGTTAGTGTAGATTTGCACAGATTTAGTTGGCAGATGTCTTGTCGTTTTTTTAACAGTATGGCTATTCTTTTTTCTTGTTAGTTACATAATGAATCGTGACTCAATATCATGTGTTGTGACTGTATATGTGATATTATAGATAATATACTTTGAGTATTGAAAACTTTATAGATTTTTAGAGCATCAGGTGTCAATCACGAGGCCAGCGGGCAACTAATACGGACGCGGCTCTTGTGGGTTTTCCGGCCCGCGATCTCCATGACGCCTCACGGATGGTTTCTAAAACAGCAGCGTGGAGTCGGTAGCTTGTACTGGGAGAAGGCAGGAGAGATCGTTTCCATCCCACCTTCTCCTCCTTTGGTAATGTACTGTGCTCGGCGAGCGCTGTACCATACGGTGTAGGCAGGGGGGTGACGCGCCGCTTTACTCACGCCCCTGTGACGTCGGGTCTCTGGGAGCTGCGTGAGGGCGTAAGCGGCGTGAAGTCATGCGATTACCACACGTTCTACAGCTACCGAAGCGGAAAGGACCGCGCTGCACGGACAAGTGGGTAAGTAGTTTTTATTTTTTTTTTAATCATTACGGGGGGATGTGGGACATCTATATGGCTGTGGGGCATTATAGACTGTGGGGCATCTCTTATAACTGTGGGGCATCTATTATGGCTGTGGGGCATTCTATAGGACTGTGGGACCATCAATTTGGCATGTGGACATCTATATGATGTGGGGATCTATATGGCTGTGGGGCATCGTATATGGCTGTAGGGCATCTATTGGCTGTGGAGGCATCTATATGGATGTGGGGCATGATTTGGCTGTGGGTACATCTATATGGCTGTGGGGCATCTTATATGGCTGTGGCGGCATTTATATGGCTGCTGGGCATCTATATGGCTGTTGGGACCGTGACATCTATATGGCTGTGGGGCATCTTTTATGGCTGTGGGGTACATCTATATGGCTGTGGGGCATTTTTATGGCTGTGGTGGGTATTTATATGGCTTGTGGGGCATTTTATATGGCTGTGGGGGCATTTTTTAGGCTGTGGTGATATATATGGCTCCTTTGTGGGGCATTTATATGGCTGTGGGGGCCCAATCTATATGGCTGCATGTGGGAGCATCTACATCGGCTTACTGGGGTGGCTATGGGGCATCTACATGTTCTGGGTGGGGCTATGGGCATATACCATGGCTACTGGGTGGCTGTGGGGCATATATATGGCTACTGGGGGGCTGTGTGGCATCTTCATGGCTACTGGGGGGGCTGTGGCGGCTTACTGTACATGGGTACTGGGGGAGGGCTATGGGGCATCTATCATGGCTTTTACTGGGGGGTTTATGGGAATCAGCATGGCTACTGGGGGGCTATATGGGCATTGTACCTGACTACAAGGGGGTATGGGGGCACTCTTGCCTGTTTCTGCGGCACTTTAATGGAGGCATGTGACATGGCTACAGGGGGCTAAAGTGGTGCATCTCCCTGGTTCAGGGGGGCTATATTGGGCCATATTACCTGGCTACATGGGGAAATTACCTGGCTGCAGGTGGATTATTATACAAGGGGCTAATTTATATAATTGCAATACTGCTTCAAATTGTTAACAGTGAATGGAGAAGTTTTACACAGTTCTAAATTGTCGGCCCTTTAAGGCCCTTTAAAGTACGCCGTGAGGATGATGTTGGCCCCGGGTGAAATCGAGTTTGACATCCCTGATATAGTGGGTACTGTTGCTGAATTTTTTGTTCTTTTATACATGGGTTTTGACTTTGTAATGTTCTTTTTCTATTAAAAATTTCAATTAAAAAACAGTTTTTAAAAAAACAATGGAAACCCTTTATTGGTGGTTTTCTGTCAGCACAGGAAGTAAAAGATTACATGACATCCTTTAGATTCACGAAGTGGTTCTTGAAAGCAGATCGAGCTGGTGACCTAGGTTCTCTCAAACTGGTCTGATGTCGGTCTCTATAACACGCATTCTGTGGATCTCCTCCATGGAGGTATGTTAAACCCTATCATAATACATTAAGTTGTTAGATGTTATATATAACATATTTAAACTTTTCATAACTCCTATATATATTTATAAATATTATGGAACTTACTTCAGGGAGATCCAAAGGTGGAGTGGTTGGAGGTGGGGGGATGTTGTTTTGTTAAAATAAGGCTAATACATGAATTCAGTGTGGGGGTGTAGTTTCCAAAATGAGGTCACTTTTTGCGGATTTCCTCTGTTCAGGAACTTGGAAGGCTCTGCTAATGCAACATGGGGGCCTCTAACCATTTCAGCTTATTTTGCACTTCCAATCGCCGGTAAACAAGCCTGCTCCGTACCTTATGTGCAGGGACCTCCCGCGGCCCACACCACTCATGATTCTCTTACCTGCCACTCATCATAGCCCGCCGTTTTGCCTACTCGGAGGTTATTTTACCAACAGGTTTTAGGTGCTTTTATCCTGCTTTCTTTGTGAAAATGAAAAATTTGGGAATAATTGTGCATTTTTTGGAAAAAATTAAAATTTTTCATTTTCACAACTTGATTCCAAACGTTTCTGTGAAAAACTTGTCAAAATGCATACTATAGCCCTAGATGAATTCTTTGAGGGGTATTGTCTCCAAAATGGGGTCACTTTTGGGGGATTTTCTTGTTCTGGAACTTGGGGGGGCTCTGCTAACACGTGGGTATCTGACCATTCCAGCTCATTTTGCAAACCCAGAGCCAAACGGTGCTCCTTTTCTTCTGAGACTCACCACACATCCCAAATGTACTTTATGACCACATATGGGGTATTGCCACACATTTGGAAAAAATTGGGTAACAAGTTTTGGGGTGCTTTTTCTCCTGCATTTCTTTTTTGGGGAAAAGTGATAATTTTTCTTTTTTACTAACTGATTCTAATAATTTCTGTGAAAACCCTGTGGGTTTCCAAATGCACACTATACCCATAAATGAATTCATTGACGGGTGAAGTTTGCAAAATGGTGTCACTTTTAGGGTATTTCTTCTGTTCTGCAACTTGGGGAGCTGTGCTAATGCAACATGAGGCCCTCTAACCCTTCCAGCTTATTCTGCACTCCCAGAGCCAAATAGCGCTCCTTCACTTCTGAGACCCACTACATGTCCCAAATGTTCTTTATGACCACATATGGGGTATTGCCACACTAGAAAGAAATTGGGCAACAGGTTTTGGGGTGCTTTTGCTCTTGCATTCCTTGTGACCATGAAAAATTTGGGACTTAAAATTAAATGCATTGGAAAAAAAATTATTTTTCATTTTCATGGTCTAATTCTAAAATTTTTGCGAAACAGCTGTGGGGTCAATATACTCATTACAACCCTTCAGGGGTTTAGTTTCTATAATGGGATCCTTTTAGGGGTGTCTTTTAAAAAATTTGTAGCACCTTTAGGTGCCAGGAAACCCGATATGGTGCCTATAAAATGTCATAATAAAATGATAGCTCCAAAATCCAGGAGGTGCTCCTTCAGAGGCCTGAGGTTGAGTCAGATAACATACTACCACATATGGTTTATTTCTTTTTTTTATAACTGTATTTTTATTGAAAATTTTCTAAATAAACATACATGAAAAAGAAAAACATATGGTTAATTCTGTGTGGTTGACAAAGTATACATCTGCATCAAATATTGTCAAAACTCAAAAAGGTTGAGAACCAATATTGATATCCAATATATCAATCAGATTTAACTCTATGTAAAAGACAAAACCACATATAAGACGGGACTGCACACAATAGGAGGGGGCATACAAGGTCTCAGTGTCAGGGAACTATGGTCTCGTTGCAAAGATAACCCATAGGTCTCAAATCCAATTTCAACAGATCTTTAACAATGTTGTCTATGAACTCGAGGAGAGAATATAAATATCCCACAATGACCATACTGTCTCGAATACATCCAATGTGTTATTCTGAAGAACTGTAAGATGCCTCCCCCTTTGTTTGTCTTCCCTCCCTCGATTCCGACTTGGGTTTGATATAAGGCCGAGCGTTGGGGAGAGTCTGTACGTTCCAATATCCAGAAATTTAGCATCTTTGCAGCCCGAAGTGGATATGGAGGTCAAAGCCTCATTATGTCTTGTTAATTGGGGCTGGGAACTTATATTAAGTAATAGATATAAAGGGATTGTGTGGATGATGGATAATTGCATCATACCCTATGGATTAAACACTTTCGGACCCTTTTTGCTACATGAATAGGGAGGTGCTGCTCCAGCCAAAATAAAACTATAGGGGAAAGGTTTTTTAATAACTGGTGCATTTTGAGCGAAATAGTTGAACGAGTCTGCGAGTGTGTTTTCCTTATAAGTGTGTTTTTTTTTTAGTGTGTAGACTTAAAATTGAGAGGGAGCAGTCCTTGTTAAATCCTCCAGCAAAATCTTGTGTTTATTTATACCTGTGTTTATTTATTATTGCAAAGTACAGTTAAAAGCTATAGCAGACATATAGTTATACTTGTAGATACACTTATTTTGTGTCTAGATTACATTTAACAGTATTTAAAGACGTAGATCGTAGTTCTTTAGTTACAAACATACACAGTTGCTGGAGGGCTTGTTGAGTCAGGTGATGTCAGGTGACTGGTCAGGGATGTGGTTACCTAATTCAGCTGTGCTTTAAATTGCACCTGTGCTGGGCTGGTGAGCCTTTGCTCCTGAAGAGAGGTTGCAGCATAGCCAAACAGCTGTGGGGGAATAGGGTTTAAAAACTGAGCATTTTGAGCGAAGGATGTTAGTGAACGAGTTCTGCGAGTGTGTGTTCCTTAAATGTGTGTTTTTTTTTAAGTGTGTAGACTTAAGATGAGAGACTTTAGATTTGGGGGAGTTTAGAGGGACAGTATTGTATTGCTTTTTATTATAATTTATTCTATCATATGTTTTTGGTAAACATCCACATGAGTTCCATGTTGACTATGACGTTCCAGTGCACAAAACCTGTGCATTGTATGCCATCCGTTGAGCAAAGTTCGATGGGGGCCATTAACTGCTACTGCTGCACAGATGTGTGCACACTGCACATTTTAGAAGCCCGTATCCTGGATCTAACTGAGCAAGTGGGACACTGAGATCCATTGCAAACTTGGAAGCAAGTTTGCTGCCCATGAGCACGTGTAGGAGTTTAGATAGACTAAGTTCGCGCTCGCTCGCGGGTCGAGGGATGGACAGCACTCTCGCGCAGCGCGCGACAAGCGTATGGGCGTGTGTGGGGGGTTTGATTTACAGCTAGCTGGGGTAACACGTATATGCAGTGAGTATGTGCTGGACGATTTGAGGAGAAGAGGGAAAGAGTGTCAGGGAGGCGCGTCTGAAACTGGCACACCCCAACAAAGTATTAGCAAGGATTGGCAGATGAGGGGGATAATCCGCTCAGAGAGGTAGCATTGTGCAGAAGGACACTAACCTCGTCTGACTCCAGTAAGATGGGGAATAGGGAGAGAGTGCAGCTGGTCTAGCTAGGACAGGTGCTTTAGTAGGGGGACTCATTATTAGGGGGTACAGATAGGGCCACAATCACCACAAAGACCATGGATCGTCGAACAGGGGGTATGTTGTTTACCTGGGGCCCGAGTTCGACATGTCAACGGATCGGGGGTTGACAGAATGCTGCGGTGGGAGCTGGTGAGAAACCAGCTGGTAATGGTGCACATTGGCAAGTTAGAGGTAGGTTGCAAGTGTCCTTAAAAATGATTTCAGGGACTTAGGCAAAAAAGCTCAAGGTAAGGACTCGAGATAATTTTTTTACAGAAATATTACCTGTTCCAGGGGCCACACCAGAGAGGCAGAGGGGAGATTAGGGAGGTGAATAAGTGGCTCAAAAACTGGTGTGGAAAGGGGATTTGGTTTTTGGAGAACTGGGCTGACTTCTGTTTTGGCTTACACAGGCCTCTATGCTAGGGTACGGCTGCCACCTTAATGGGGACGTGCAGGCTGTATGGGGGACAAAATGGCATGGATGTTAGGAGAATATTTAAACCTTGGGATGGGAGGGTGGGGGGGAAGTATATAGCATGCACAGATAGTGAAAATAGAGAGCTGGGAATTGGAATATAAAACAGGGGGGTGGAGTGGAGGGAGGGGGTTGTAGAATAGTTAAAAAAGATCAGGGAGAAAGGATAAAAAACTGAAAAGTCTCTAAATTGCATGCTGACCCAATGCCTGGAGTTCTGACCAACAAAATAAATGAACTAGAATTACTAATAGCTGAAGAAAAAATATGGACCATAGTGGGGATAAACTGAGACATGGATGGACTGAGAGCTACGACTGGGCGGTTAACTTGCAGAGTTACAGTCTAACTAGAAGGGATCGTTAAAGACCGGAAGGGTGAGGGGAGGTGTCTGTCTCTATGTAAATCCTGTCTGAAGCCAAGACTGCGGAGAAGATATAGGTACAGGTAATGAACATGTGCGATACTCATTATGGGTAAATATACATGGGGGCCCTCCCTCCTCCATCTCGCTTAATCCCTCATCTTTCCTTCATGGGGTCAGTCATAGGCCCCATATATACAGAAAACCAATGGAAGATTAATACCTCAGGCAAATAGATGACGGAGGCTTAACTGAATGAGGTTATTTTTTTGTGGGACTAACTATCCAGGACATCAATTGGAATCTGAAACTGTAGCTTCTAACAAAGGCAAAACAGGTTTTTGTTCAATAATAATGATATTACCTTTGCCAAATGGTGCAAGAACAGAACAGAGGAAAGGCCCTTCTAGGATTAATATTGACTAACTAAGACCTGTCAGGAGTACAAAGGTTCAGGTTGAGGGGCACGTAGGAAATAGTTGACCATAATATAATAAATTTCCGTTTATTCTTCAATAAAAAATTTTGTTAAGGAGCCACAAAAACATGAATTTAGGAAGGACTAATTTTATTCTGCTTAGGGACGGCCCTCATAAACTTATTGAAATGGGACAATGTGTTTAATAATATGCAGAACAAATAATAAATGGGTTATTTTTAAAAAACATCCATAGGGTACCATATGAGAGGTAATTTACTTATGGTAATAAAATAATAGAAAAAGAAACAACCCAATGTGTTCAACGGGATGTAAAAGAGCAATAAAAAAAACAAAAAGAAAGGCATTTCACCTAATAAAAAACTGTGAGGGCAGTGAAGAGGTGCTAAGAAGGCTAAGGGAAAAAAATCAAGTGTGTAAAATAAAGATAAATGAAGCAAAGCTGGAGATGGAAAGACATATGCTATAGAAAGTAAAACTAAGCAAGGGAATTCCTTATTAGGCATTTCATTAATTGTAGATCTACGGGTGTTATTTACCACATTAGATGTGATTGCGGTAAGGAAAGTGTGGGCGCAAAACTATTCGTGATGTTTCGAAGGACGAATCGGTGAACAACTGGGCGGAAATTCGAAAAATGAGAGCTACCAGTGTAGCCAGACAATGTTTGGTCGAAACATAATGGTGAAGCACACGATGCTTGAAATATTATGGGAATTGACGAATTCTGGCAACACGGTTCGAAAAGGGAATTTGAATAAATCTATATTGTGCAAGGAATCGTTTTGGTATCTACACATTGGGGGTCGCATACCCTAATGGGCTTTAATGAAAAACTGTACCTTTAATTGCTTCCTGTAGGAATATTTACAGTCTCATCCCCCTCTTCCAATTTGGATATGATATCTGTTATTTTTTAGTGATTATTATTTTTTGTATGAAGTTTTTGAAATTTTTGTCCTTCGGACACGGCCTGGTCTTGTTTAGGGCCCCAAAATCTATGGAACCAAATTTAGTCAGGTTTATGTTGATGTATTTCTAAAATACATATTATTCCCTACACATAAAAGAATTTTAAATTTTAAAAGAATTGCTGCTTTTTTACTCGGAGTTTTAATTAGTCCTGATAATGTAGCGCTGGGAATTAGGACGCAGCATTGATCGCACGTCACTTCCTTTTTATGACTAGTTGAGTAACATCATTCCCAAAGCCCGTTCTCATGGGGATGCTCACTTCCGGTTTTTGCTTTGAGCGCTTAGAAACCATTTTTAAGCATGGCACATACATTTTCCCATCTCTTTGACGCGATCCTTCCCGCTTTGGCCCCAAAAACGGGCTATTTAAACGGGTGTTTCATAGTTTATTGCGCAACCCCATAGGTATGCCATCTATACCATATGCTCAATGCCCGTATTTATGGGTAATTTTGTGCCTGACTATATAATCGGACCTTCCTTCTTAAGTTTTTGCTTTTTTTGTGTGTGTAATATGTATTCTTTACATTCTCACACTATGATCTCCCTCCCCTGATGAGTAAAAGAGGGTACCGAAAAAAAGTTGGGGCTATTTGTGATTGAGATTGCATTTATTAATGTAAGTGCTTTATTTCCTTTCTAATTTTCCATTTTCAAAAATTGGTAACACTTGGGTTCCCCGTGCAGGGGTAATAGGGATATTTTTTGGCAGGGATTAGGTTCCTGCCCAGGGTCGTCCTTATTAGACTTTTTCCCCTGAAAATTGGGTAGCCTAAATAGATAGTGCTCATAATGGGGCCAATATAGGAAATAGGGTGGAGGTACTAATAAGCAATTAACCCTTTTAAAAACCCCCTCCTTTTTGCCTTTATTCATCCAGTATTGTGGGTTATACAAAAATTTTGGTGGCTTTAAACATCTTCCGTCAAAATTTTTGGCTCTAGTTTTGAATTAAATTTTTATAGTCATTCACTCTTTTTAAATTAAATTAAAAAAAGTTACATTTTATTATTTAGTGCGCTTTTCCATGATAGTTATTTAGTATTTGTTGCGTATTGGAAATTAGCTCAGATCTAATTAAATAATACTGTTTAGCCATTAGATATATATCTTCAAATGTATAGGATCTCCCTGAATAACCTGCCCCAAAGATTCAAAGCATGTGGAATTTCCTGCATTTAGTCCATAAACACTATAAATGGACATATCTTCATGTCCAGTGTGGAGATGTATTTGAGCCCATCTGCCCTCTGCATCTGTATTAGTTTTGAGGACATGACCTGCTATGGTCTTGTGTAGTAGTATTAGGACTCCCGCTTTGCCTTTAACGGCTGGAGAACCTACAACTTCGCCCACCCATAATTGCTTCATCCTATGAAAGTCCTTTGTGTCCAGGTGGGTTTCCTGAGAGACCCACATCTCCCTTTTTTAAAAACGCTTAGGGACAATCCCAAAAAAATTTTGTGAGGTGACCCTGGGGCCGCTTCACTTCCTGGGGACTATTTATAAAAAAATGTATTACATCAAACATCCCAGTCAGAGGACGCCATCCCCCATGCACGTATATAACTTCTGAAACATTAACAATGATTAACAGACACAACAGAGGGGCAATGCAGCCCAACAACATTGGAAACTTGGTATTCCCCATCATCACTTGAAGTGGGCAAAAGTCGTCAGCCAAGGATGAAACTGGATCATAGGACTTCACGGTTTTCTGTTTTGGAGTAAACTCAACACCTATCCACCCCTTCCCCCTTCCCCAGAGACTTTCAAAGGTGAGACCTAGAACAGTCAATATGAAAAAGACATAGCAAATCTCAAAACGATCTTTCTTGATAAAGGTATCATCACTTATAACTCAAACTCTATAAGAACAGTTCCCTTTACAAACGGTGGAAAATAGCTACAATGTTTAAAGGATACGGTGTAATTTCTACACTGCTTTCCATTTACATGTCAGAATTCGCTTCTGGTTATGTCATTGTCAGGTCAGTCCACCTGTCCTCAAGCTCCGACTGGTGATGGAGGTCTTTGACGTTTGGAAGGAGATGATGCGGTTTTCCTCTCTGGGGTTGTGTTCCTTATCTGATGAGGGTTGAACCTTAGGAGACCTATGGGAAAAAATTTCCTTTTTTGGTGAAGATTGTGGTCGGATTGCGTGCCTTAGCGTAAAAGAACCTTGCATCTTCTGGATTGTTGCAGGTGAATGTATTTCCTGTGATAAATTTTCAAAATTGCAAGATATAGGTGCGCCAACTTTTCTTTGTTATGGCAAAACTCTGTGCATATGCTTGAAAATGCTCTCCTTTTAACCACCTCTGCCGAAAAGTTTTCAAAGATCGGGTTCTTGGAACCCTGAGAACTGGGGACATGCGAATTTTGAAAGCCCTTAGAATAGCAGCTTTGTCTGCAAAGTTCAAGTATTTTATAATAACTTGTCTGAGTCTCTGCTGTAACGCCCGCGGCATCTGTGAATCGGACTGCGTATAGCTCCGCCTACCAGGTCCCGCTCTGTGCATGTTCGACTCTGCATGGTTGCGACAGAGTAAGAGCACTCTGCAATTCCGACTCACAAATGTTAATCAGGTCCAATTGTGGGATGGATTCAGGAAGACCCGCCAGCCTGAGATTGTTCCGTCTCGAGCGGTTCTCAAGGTCATTTACTTTCTTTCAGAGCAGCTTGTTTTCATATATAAGTTCCTGCATGGTGGAATTATGTTTGTTGGTGGAGTTTTAGTTTTTTGAAACTCTGTGTTCTGCTCACAGTTTTGAGCGGTTTCTGTTGTAGTTTAAGCGTTGATAAGACTAGGGTGACCAGTGTCTCCTGGATATCCGGTGCAAACTCTTGTGCCACTTCCACTGCCATTAATTTTAGTTCTAGAGTATGGTCTTCTTGTACATCTCCGACCTCAAGTGTATCATCGTCCTGTTGTGAACAGTCAACTTGTTTGGGGCATGGCGATCGTTATGTTAAGGGCAGTTCTGTCACTTTGCCTTGATCCACCAGATTTGCCCCTTTATTAAGCGCAGTGGTCTTGTTCATTTTTCTGAAAATGCTTATCTATGGGAGAAGTAGGCTACTAGAAGTTGGAGATAAGTTCTCTGAAGCGTATGGGACCCAAGTCGGTTAGGCAGGTTGAATATGTTTGAGTGGAACCTTTGTGCAGTTCAGTTTCTAACCAGTAGATGCCGTGAGAAGATCACACAGTTATACAGCAAGAGTCCACAGCCTTTAGATGTAATAGTTTTGCAACAGTTCCTAATGGAGTGCCCGTGTTTTTTTTTTTTTTTTATTTGTTGTGGGCAACTGCTATTGTAGGGTATTATTTATTGCTGTTTATTTTATTGCACACAGATGCCTTGTCCGCAGCGTATATTGGTAAAGACCCTGCCAGGGTGGTATATCACTGTTGTGGGGAGAAAATATATTTCTGGCTGCTGTTTAAGGGATTGAATAGCTTGCTTCTTATATACGTCTCTCTATTTTTTTATTTATTTTTGTGAAATGTCTGCCTTCCCAGTTGGTTATATTAGAGATACTAGGGAAAGATGGCCGCCATGTTGGATGTAGTGACGCCAAAGTTCCCACCAACAGTGTAGTGTAGCTGGAACAGCTCTCTCAGGAAGCCTGGAGCCTGTCTATGTGGTCCCAGCGCATAGCATTCCTTAATTTAACCCCATGGGTTGTTGTGGGGAGCAGCTTGTCCTCCGGTGTCTGTGTTGTGGTTGTGGCGCCACCTGCCTGGCTTCTGTGAGCTGACTGCCCGCTGCACCCACCTCCTCTTTACTGTCTCACCACTAATGGGACACCTGTGCGATCTCTCCTCAACCGCCTTGATAGCCTCTTTGCTTCTGCGTCTGTCGCACTATGTGCTTGGTGCCGCTGTCGGGTGTGTTAGGCTCCTCCCGGGGTGATTGTGCGGGAGCTCCATCACGGCACTGAAAGTCTAAAGTCAAAAGTTTACATACATTTCAATAGTATTTGACACAAGTCATACAATTTAAGGGCAATACTACCAAACATTTTGGATATCCTTCCACAAGCTTCTCACAATAGTTGCTAGGAATTTTGGCCCATGCCTCCTGATCGAACTTGTGTAACTGAGCCATATTAGTAGGTCACATTGCTCGTACCTGCTTTTACAGCTGTGCCCATAAATTTTCAATAGGATTGAGATCTGGGCTTTGTGATGGCCACTCCAAAACATTCACTTCGTTATCCTTACATCACTTTGTGACCAGTTTGGCAGTATGCTTCGGGTTATTGTCCATTTAGAAGACCCATTTCCACCCAAGCTTTAATTTCCTAGCTCTCTAGAGATGTTGCTTCAGTATTGCCACATAGGGCCACATGTATGAAACAGTTTTGGTCTAAAACTCACTTTTTTGCCCATATGGGGAAAAGTGCGAGTTTTAGACCAAAACCGTTTCATACATGGGGCCCATAATCTTTTTTCCTCATGATGACATCTATTTTGTGAAGTGCACCAGTCCCTTCTGCAGCAAAACAACCGCACAACATGATGCTGCCACCACTCGTGTTTCACAGTTGGGATGGTGTTTTTAGGCATCCAAGTTTCTCCCTTTTTCCTCCAAACGGAAGGATGGTCATTATGGTCAAAGAGTTCAATTTTAGTTTCGTCAGACCACAGGACATGTCTCCAAAAATGTAGGTCTTTTTTCCGGTGTGCATTTGCAAACATTAATCTGGCTTTTATAAGTAATGGCTTCATCCTGGAACAGTGGATTTTCAGCCCTTGTTGATACAGTACTTATTACACTGCGGATAACGGACCAATCTTACCAGTTTACTCCAGCATCTTCACCAAGTCTTTTGTTCTTGGGTTGATATGCAGCCAGAGAGTGCCTCCATAACTCCCCCAAAAGCCCAGAGAGCGCCTCCATAACTTTTCCAGCCAGAGAGGGCCTCCATCAACTGTCCAGCCAGAGAGGCCTCCATAATACAGTAACCCCCACAAGCCAGAGAGTGTCGTCCAATAATTTACTGTCCAGCCAGAGAGGCCTCCAAACAATAACAGCCAGAGAGGCCTCCTTCAACTGTCCCAGCCAGAGAGTGCCTCCATATACAGGGACAAACCACCCACAGGGATCAACTGTGATCTACAGGGACAATCCACCCACAGGAATCAGCTGGGATCTAACACCATGCTTTTCTTTTCCCTCATTATCGCAATTTCCACTCTCCTCACACTTTTTTGCTTATCCCCAAACTCCCTCGCTGGACAATGAACTCTACATCTCCCCCCTGCATTCTACCCTCACACCTGTCTGCCACCACCAACCTCTTCCTCACTTTTTAATGCCCTCCTACCAAACAAACCCTGCCAAACTAACAGTCTATCCTACTCCCACCTGCTCACCCTCTCACTGCTCCTTCTGGCTTCCGGGGACATATCCCCCAACACAGGGCCCTCCCCCAGCACATTCCCACCATAGTCTCTGCCTCCTCGAACAGATTCACCACTACAAATTCCGCTAATCCCTTCAACCTGAAAACACATCCCCCCTGACCCGTGCTCCCCCCATCCCTCTCTTTGGAGCTCTCTGGAATGCACGTCTTTAATTTTTAATAAACTCTCATACATACATGACTTGTTCATCTAAACCAACTTATTCTTCCTTGGTCTGACTGAAAACCTGGCTGACCCCCTTTGACACTGTCTCCCCTGCCGCACTCTCTTTTAGGGGCCCCTCCAACTTACCCACACTCCTCGCCCTGGTAACAAGCATGGGGGGAGGTGTCTGCCTCCTCCTGTCTGACACCTGCTCCTTTGCCCCGCTCCCACCTCTGCCTTCCCTCACACTCTTCTCCTTTAAAGTGCACTCTGTCCGCATCTACGCCCCCTCCGACCTCCAAGTGGCTGTTGTCTACCACCCACCAGGCCCTGCCCCTGCCTTTTTGACCACTTTGCTTCCTGGCTTCTCCACTTTCTTTCTACCAACATCCCCACTATCATCATGGGAGACTTTAACATCCCAATCGATACCCCCCACTTAGCTTCCAACAAACTCCTTTCACTCTGCTCCTCCTTTGACCTCTCCCAGTGGACCTCAGGAGCCACTCACAAAGATGGACACACACTGGACCTCATCTTCACCCACCTCTGCCCCCTGTCTGACTTCTCAAATTCCCCCCACCCCATATCTGACCACAACCTGCTTACCTTCTCTACCATCTCCACCCCACCTCTCCTCCTCCTCATATCCAATACGACCCCACAGGAACCTACAAAGCCTCAACCGTCTCACTCCCTCTTTCTAATCTCCTCATTTAATGACCCATACGCAGCCACCACTTTCTACAACCACACGATCATCACCAACCTTGACTCAGTTGCTCCACTCACACCCAACAGAACCCGAAAAATCAACAGACAACCCTGGAACACAGACTCCACTAAACACCTGAGGCGTGCTTCCAGAGCTGCCGAACGCCGCTGGAAGAAAACTCACTCCACTGATGACTTTGCCTTATACAATCACTGCATACATTTAAATCTGCACTACCTCAAGCCAAACAGGGACTATTTCAACCATTTTTAATCCTCCCTGTCCCACAACCCCAGACAATTATTCAAAACATTCAACTCTCTTCTCCGTCCACCAGCACCTCCTCCCCCATCCCTCCTTTCAACAGACAACTTTGCCACTCACTTCCTTCAGAAGATCAACCACATCAGAGAACACTTCAGCCCGCAGTCCCCACCACCCTGCTCTTCCCCCTTAACTTGCTTTCCCATGGTCACTCATGACAAGCTCTCCTCTTTACTGTCCAAATCCAACCTCACTACCTGTAGTCTTGATCCACTGCCATCCCACCTCATCCCAGCCCTCAGTGCTTCTATTATCCCAGCCCTCACCCATCTCTTCAACCTATCACTAACCTCTGGCATCTTCCCTTCTGCCTTTAAACATGCTACTATCACTCCAATCCTCAAGAAAACAACCCTTGACCCCCTCCCTCTCTGTCCAACTATCGCCCCATCTCACTGCTCCCTTTTGCTTCCAAACTACTCGAGCAGCACGTCTTTCTTCAGCTGTCCTCCCACCTCTCCTCCAACTCTCTTCATGACCCCCTACAATCTGGTTTCCAACCCCACCACTCCACCCAAAAAAACCGCCCTAACCAAAGTCACTAATGACCTAGTAACTGCTAAAGCCTCCCTGCCACTACTCTGTGCTCCTCCTCTTAGACCTGTCCTTGCCTTTGACACTGTCGACCTTCCCTCCTGCTACAAATCTCTCCTCCCTCGGCATCACGGACTTTGGGTCTTTCCTGGATCTCCTCGTCCTCACTGATCGGACTTTCAGCGTCTCTCATTCTCGCTCCACCCCTCCCCCCGCCCTCTCCCGTTGGTGTCCCTCAGGGGTCAGGTCCTGGGTTTTTTTTCTCCTTTACACTCCCTTTGGGCCTCAGTCAGCTCATAGCATCACACGGATTTCATTACCACCTGTATGCTGACGATACCCAACTCTACATCTCCGGCCCAGATTTTACTTCTCTACTCTCCTGGATCCCTGACTGTCTGTCCTCCATTTCCTCCTTCTCATCATGTCTCCTAAAACTAAATGTGGAGAAAACAGAACTCATCTTTCCACCGTCCAACTCTACCCCTGCCCCTGATCAGTCTATCTCAGTCAACGGCTCTATACTCTCACCTGTTCAGCAAGTCCGCTGCCTTGGGGTAATCCTAGACTCCGCTCTATCTTTCAAACCAACATCCAAACCCTCACCTCTGCCTGCCGCCTTCACCTGAAAAAAAATCTCTCGCATCCGCTCATTCCTCCCAAATATGACACTACAAAAATGCTGGTCCATGCCCTTGTCATCCCCGCCTGACTACTGCAACATCCTTCTCTGTGGCCTCCCAGCTAGCACCCTCGCTCCCCTCCAATCCATCCTTAACTCTGCTGCCCGTCTTATCCACCTCTCTCCTCGCTACTCCTCTGCCTCTCCCTCGCCAATCCCTTCCACTGGCTTCCCATTGCCCAGCGAATTCATTTCAACTACTAAGTAAGGGACCCGTCAGGGGGGCCCCACAAACAGACACAGACAGTGTGAGGCCCTGACCCCTGGTCCACCAACCCCTGTCCCCCGCCTTTTGGGGTGCCCGACTCCTTAATAGGTCGGCCCCAACTAGAAGACTGAGCACTAAAACTGAATATGTGAAAACACAAGACGCAGACAAAACAAAACAAACACCCAAAATGGGAACGTCAAGCAAGCCAAGTCGGTAAAAATCGGGAACGCGGTACAAAGTCAGAAGGCAGAAGAATAAACTGATCCAAGCAAAGTAAGGTAACCAGGGGGGCACAGAATAGAGTAGGTAAGTAACAGACAGAAAAGGACCAGTATAAACCAGCAAAGAGAGGAGACAGAAGAGCCCTTAAATACCTTTTCCCGGAGAACTAAGGGACAAAGGCAATAGGAGGAAGAAACAAAGACCAGATAGGAAGGTAGAGGTGTCAATCACCAGGATCAAGGAGCCAGGTTAACCCGTGGAGTACTGGAAGATTCCTGGCCTAGGCGTCGGTCAGGAATCAATCAAGATAGCAGGGAAGAAAACCCAGTTCACACTAGTGAACACAAATGTAAACACTATGTCAAAAACCACGGCTTACGTCGCAACGGCCGTGGCCGGCGACCAGAACTCAAAGCTGGGGTTCTTTCTGGCATGATCATGACACTAACCATGACCTACAAGGCTCTCCATGACCTCTCCCCTCCATACATCTCTGCCCTAATTTCCAAATATCTCTCCTCACACAATCTCCGCTCCTCACAGGACCTCCTCCTCTGCTCTCCTCTTATCAGCTCCTCACATAACAGTCTCCAAGACTTCTCCCGTGCTTCCCCCACAATCTGGAACTCACTGCCCCAACACAGACTTCTCCACTTTCACCAGCTTCAAAAGTAACCTGAAAACCCATTTCTTCAGGCTTGCTTATAACCTACACCAACCTTGTTGTCACTACTTCCTCCACAGACATGTCTGCCCCTCACCTCCTGTCTCTTTCCCCCTCCTTGTAGATTGTAAGCCCTCGCGGGTAGGGTCCTCTCTCCCTCTGTCGTGCCAATTGTCATTAATCACTTATCAGTTTACTCGTTTGACTTGTTATGTATGTAACCCCCTCAAATGTACAGCACCCTGGAATCAATGGCGCTTTAAAATAAATAATATGCACATGACGGACCAAAGCATGTTCATCTCTGAGACACAGAACCCGTCTCCTTCCTGAGCAGTATAATCACTGGACATTCCCATCTTGTTTGTGCTTGTGTATAATTGTTTGTACAGATAAACAAGACATCTTCAGGTATGCACCCAAGCATGATCTAGACTTGGGAAAGTAAAGAAATCATCCAAAATATCAGAAAGAGAATTGTGGACTTGTGCAAGATGTTACACACAGAATGTGTGTTTCTGGTGTGCTTAAAAAAAAAAATACATCCACAGCTGTGTCTAACTCAGCTGTTGCCAATAAACTTATCAGAAGCTTCCAAAGACATGCCATCATATGTGCTGTCCCTAATTATTTAAAGGCATAGTTATAGGTATGTGACCTTTTGACATTGCAGAAAGTAATAAAAATGCTTTAAAAATTCTCTCTCATTCTGGCACTTGGCAAATCTAAATAATTTTGGTAATCCTAATTGACCTAAAACTGGTAAGGTTTATTCTGATTTCAGGTCAGATAGTGGAAAAAAAAACCCATGCATGTGTGTCTTATTATATAGTGTATGTAACCTTCTGGTTTCAACTGCACATAAACCATGCCCAGAAGTTTACATAACACTCCCCTCTTGTACAAAATCCACACCCTTTTCACCACCGTCTACCAGCTCTGGAGGGAATCCAATTCATGTGGCATCACCCAGCTTTCCTGGACGTTTGATAGCCCATCCAGGAAAGGCGATTACCACCACATCAGAGCCAGGCTAGCAACTTTGCACCAAATTGTGTTCTTTTTCTGTTTTAACTTTTTTTTGGTTGCTTTTCATACACCCTAGCGCAGTTCACTCTGTTATTCTTTACAGTAAAGAGAAATGCAAGCCCAATCTGTATCAACAGACACAGGGCAAAGGCACACTCGTTTGGCCTCTGTGCAAAGTTTATAGATATGTTAACTGTATACACCTGTAGTTTTCCAGTGGCTAATGGTGAATAAAAAATAGCCTAAAACAAATATACAGCATACAAACATATTTAAACTTCACGTGAATCCAATGTTCTACAGGCACAATGTGCCTCTACATCTCTCCTGTACTATGACAAGCAGTCTGGGTTAGACACCAGAAGAAGGGGTATTCTGACAGCTGGAGGCAGTACTGTTATATACAGTATATATACTGTTAAACCACATGCAGGTGCCAATCAGAATGGCAGTATTCATCAGTAACTGCAACATAATATTACTGACCAGCAGTTCAGACTTTGTGCATTATTTTAAAACAGTGACGTTTTGAAAGCATGTGTAGAGGTCTTTCTATGCCCCCAACAAGACTTTTCTCCCTTCCTTGTAACACAATGTTCCCCTTTCCACACCATCTCTTTATTCTACATTACCTCCCCCACAGCTCCATATCTTCCTCTGCACTAAATCCATCATCATTCCTGGCTACCTCCCCCCAAATCCATCCATCCATCTTCATAATGCACTACCCCACCATCATCCCCAATTACCTCCCCACTGCTCCATATCTTCATTCTGCACGACCTCCACCATCATCCCCGACTCCCCAACACAGCTCCATCTCTAACTTCTGCACTAACCCACCATCATCCCCGAATACCTCCACACCGCTCCATCTCTTCCTTCTGTACTACTCCCACCATCATCCCTTCTGGACTACCTACCCAAAGCTCCATCTCTTCACAATGCATTACCTCACCATTACCCCCGACGACCACTCCACAGCTTCATCTCTACCTTCTACACTACCCCACTATCATACCCGACTACCTCGCCACAGCTCCATCTCTTCATAATGCACTACCCCAACACCATCCCCGACTACCTCCCCACAGCTCCATCTGTACCTTCCGCACCATCATCACTGTCTGCCTCCCCACAGCTCCATCTCTTCCTCTGCACTACCTTTACCATCATCCCTAACTCACCACAGCTCCATCTCTACCTTCTGCACTACCCCCACCATCATCCCTTCTGGATTACCTCCCCACAGCTCCATCTCTTCCTTCTGCACTACCCCACCATCATCCCTGGCCGCCTCCCCACAGCTCCATATCTTGATAATACACTACCCCCACCATCATCTGACTATCTCCAATGTTTTACAAGAATAAAAACAGTTCTTTAAAAAGGAAAAATATGTTTCTGCATCGCCATAGTCCGAGAGCCATAACTTTTTTTTTTTTATTATTCTGTATATGTATCTATTGCGGAATGAGTTGATGTTTTTATCGGTATCTTTTGTGATCGGTTATACATTTTTTGGAAGACAGGGTGAACAAGATACTGCAATCCTATTATAGTTTTTTAAATTTAATTTTTAACAGGACTCACTGTGCAGTATATGTGACAAGTTTGTTTGACACACGCATATATATATTTATGCATCGCTATCTTCTGATAGCGATAACTTTATTTTTCCGTATAGAGCTATGTAACTGCAATATGAACTGACTTAATCGTCACCACAGTGGTGTTTATATGCATTTTTTACTGCTTTTTATTCAATTTTATGTGCTTCAGGATGAACAAAAATCACAATTCTGGGGTACGTGTGGATACCAAATATGTTTTTAAAAATTTTTTGAGGGTGGTTGTCGTTTGTAAAATGAGAAAGTGACCGTTTATAGGCTCTTATTTTTCATGTTTTACTTTTTCTTTTCACCTTTTTTCCCCCTACTGAATTTGTATCCTCAGATGACCAATACAATAGAGATCAATACAGAGCAAAACTGCTCTATACTGGTCTCTATGACCAAGGTCACTCACCCTGCATAGCAATGCCCACAATGCTTTGCGGGGCATGGTGATGCCACAAACAGCCCGAGTATCTCTTACGGTACATTCACATGGCCTTAGATAAGTGTTTGGATCCAAAACACACATCTAACAATGTGCAGCGAGATTTATCTTATGCTTTCGATGTGTGTTTTACATGAGTCTTTCGGATCCGTTCAAATAATCAACATGTCAATACTTGATCCATTTGACGCAGCAAACTATAGGGTGCATTTCTGCAGCAAAGAAAACGCATCCAAAACACGCACCAAACTTTAGGTGCGTGTTACGTTTTTTCGAATCGAAACTGTATCCAAAAACACACACCGTGTGAACATACCCTTACAACACAGCAGCAATCGCTGTTGCAGTGTGTACCTAACACATAGTGCAGTAAAACTAAAAGATAAGCAGTTAGTCTAATTTCACAATCCAGTGTGAACTGCTACGCATGGAAAACATGCAGAAAACAGCAGCAATTATCTCTTAACATCTAAACACCCACCTGCTATCTTTTGAAAACAAGCGGTTCATGTTCTGTCGCTGCCCTCAGAGGGGGTTTGTGGTTCCCTGCGCCACAGCTGCACTAGGGACAGTGCTGTGGTTAGTAGTTTCATTCTTAAAACAGTGTCCGTTCATGGCTAGGATCTTTGAATGTCACAAACCGTGACTATGGTGCGATTCCCCTGAATTATCAAGCCATTATGTTCAGTGCAAAAATGAAGATATTTTATACAAAAAATAAATACATTTACAAAAACCCTACACATTAGTTATCCCAGTGACCATTATAACATTTACTAGTTTTATGTGAATGCTGTAAAAAAATGAGATGTATAAAAATGCTTATACAGGTTAACACTGCAATAAAAAACAAAAAAACACCCCACAGTGATCTATACTCAAACTCTATGTCCTCAAAAATACAACTTCACCCTCAAAACAAGTCCTGATACAGAAAAAAAAAAAAAAAAAAGTTAGTGAAACTGCAGGGAGGCAAAAATTTAGCTGGTCATTCAGGCCTGGTGCATAAAGGATTTATTAATGTGGATGCGAACTTTAACAGTGTTGTGCACATCCTTGTGACTCCACTGAAAATAAGACTTTTTTTGTTGTGTAGATTGCACATCAAAAATACACCAATTTAACCTCTTCCCGACATTGGACATACCGGTACATCCTAGTGGGAAGTGACTTGTGGGCATAGTGACAGTTGCCATAGACACCAGTACATAGCAGTTCTGCCACATACTTATCTCTATTATACCAGTGATCTAATAGAAGGGAGGGGAGTATACATATTTGGCATCGCTGCATGCATAACTACCTACCTAAATCTGTCACGTTATTTAAACCTGGACGGGAAACAAACAAAAAAAAATTTGTTCATCCAACAGCACATAAATTGGAATAAAAACATCAAAAACCTCATATAAACACCCCAAAACGGCACCAATTAAAACATCAGTTCATCTAAAAAAAAAAAAGTTTTGAAGTTTCACCTCCCCTTTGTTTTAATTTCTGTGAAATACCTAATGGGTTAAAGTTCCTAAACACCATTTTCAATACTTCAAGGGGTGTTGTTTCTTAGAGGAGTCATTTATGGGGGTAACATACAGCTCCCTCTAAGCCACGTCAGAACTCGACTGGTTCCTAAGAATAAATCTGTTGTAAATTTTCTTGTAAATGTGAAAAAGGAGAAAAAAAAAAAAAAAAAAAAAAAACACATTTCTAAGCCTCCTTATGTTAAAAAAAATTATGTCAACCTACAGTAGACAAAACGGTAGATGCTTGTTAACTATTTTGAGTGGAATAGCGGTCTTACACACCAAGTTTGAAAATGGCAAAATTTTCAAAAATTTCACAAAACAAGGGTTTTATAAAAACAAAAAAGAAAAGTTTGGTCAGCTCACCTGGTATGCTTGCATGAGTAGCCAACGCCCGGATTGAATGACTGAAAGCTCCCAGTCCAAGAAAATCCAAAAAGGCAAATGAAGAAATCCAGCGACACGGCACTCATGTATCAAGTAGAAAAATGAGGTTCCAGCATTTATTAAAGGTTAAAATGTTATGACAGGTATCAAATATATCACATCCAGCCGACGCGTTTCAGAGCCGAAGCTCCTTAGTCATGGCATCAAGTTACAATGAAATACATTACTTAAATATAGCCCGACCCTCCATCACATGATACTACGTCACATCACGTGATTAGGCCGGCAAAGTAAATACAAAACATTAAGAATGTTACTGATAGTTAAAAACAAAATGCAGATGTATTTGATGAAAAAAGCTAATATTGCGTTATAAGATCATATCGTTTGTTTAAACCAAGCGGATGTCTAGTACCAAGTTTAAAAATCCACCACGCTTCTCGTGCCAGCAATTTCTTTCTAAAGTCTCCACCTCTTTTAGGTTTTTTAACTCTCTCTATTCCCTGAACTATAAGATCCGATGTATCTCCCAAATGTATGTCTTGAAAATGTATGACATCTAAGATGCACTACTTGTAATTATGTTCAGATCTCACATACTTTTCATTCCACATCACAGAATACTAACCACAAAATACAGTCATATATCATTTGTAACACAAAATGGTCATATATCAAAATTACATGGGGGCACATGCCTTTTTCAATAACGTGGGATGCACATCATGTACCCTAAAGACACGTATCCGAGGCACATATTGGATCCAAAAAGACCCTCAATATGGAGTATCTATGGCATCCAATCATTTTCAAGACATACATTTGGGAGATACATCGGATCTTATAGTTCAGGGAATAGAGAGAGTTAAAAAACCTAAAAGAGGTGGAGACTTTAGAAAGAAATTGCTGGCACGAGAAGCGTGGTGGATTTTTAAACTTGGTACTAGACTTTCCGCTTGGTTTAAACAAACGATATAAATCTATAAGCAAAAATTAGCTTTTTCATCAAATACATCTGCATTTTGTTTTTAACTATCATAACATTCTTAATGTTTTGTATTTTATTTTGCCCGGCCTAATCACGTGATGTGACGTATGTATCATGTATGGAGGGTCGGCAATTTTAAGTAATGTATTTCATTGTAACTTGATGCCATGACTAAGGAGCTTCGGCTCTGAAACGCGTCGGCTGGATGCGATATATTTGATACCAGTCATAACATTTTAACCTTTAATAAATGCTGGAACCTCATGTCGCGAGAAGATTTTGAATCACATGGATAAGTAAAGAAGTCTCAAACAGTTATTCTCAAAGTGCCACAGGTCAGAGATTTAAAAAATGGGGCTCAGGAAGTTCAAACTGGCTGTGGTGATAAGGGGTTAACCTGTCATTAGGCTTGCAATGTGAACGGCCATCTCAAATTTATGGGATTTATTTACAGAGTGTTTTACAAATCACCCCCCCCCCCCCCCACCCCCATGTAGTACTAATGACTTCTGTAGAAATCCAAATTCTAATCAAAACAAGTATATTTTCTACATTAAAAAAAATAAATTAATTAAATCTGATCATGTGAAAACAGATTAGATTTGAAATTAATTGCTCAGCATCAGCACAATTATAGTTTAAATAGTAATCATTTTATTATGGAAAACACTTATATTAATGTATATTATATATGTGGCAAATTTACTTCAATTTTACACATTCTAGGCTGTAGATATTTCACATAGAAAATGAAAACAAAGTTAATCTGAATTTTAAATTAACTCAGAAGAGGCACTTCCCATTCCAGCAGAATTCTTCATAATCAATGGCTCAAAAGCAAAGAAATCTATAATATATATATTTTTTATTTATTTTACTTATCTGCTGGGAGCTAAAGTTTGAAACCTTCTTTAGCAGCAGGTTAATGCACTTACAATAAACATTTCTATAAATGTTTATTCTTCAAGAAGGTTTTACCATCCAAGAAAAACATTTTATAATTCTATAATTTTACACTCTAGGTATAATTTTAAAATGAGGTGCAGTGTGTTTAAAGAGAACCTGTCACAAGTTATGCCACTCTTGCTGAGGACAGCACAAAGTGTCAGACATGCCGTTTCCAGCACAATGTCACTTATTTTGTAAGCTGTCTCACTAGATCGAGTCATCATACCCCAGGCCTGTTTTCGCAGTTTCATTTTAGAATCCAGTGTTTACTGGTTTCTACTCCCCGACAATGATGAGCTACTGGAGGACAACAGGTCTGGAACTATAGCGATCAGCGCTGGCAACCTATCAGGAGAGATCGAACAGGTCTGTAGCGGTTGCGACCTGAGGAGTTGATGCAGCCCATACAAGGAGATAACTAGGAATGGGTAGGACATGTTATGGACACATTGGAAACAAACTTCTGGCAAGATCTTTAACATAAAAAGCAATCCTTGTAGTGAGACAACCCCCTATAATGCACAAATCTGGCAGTTCGCAGTAAGAGTCCCACTTATTCATTAACAGGTGTTGGCCTCATCTAGCCAACCCAGCTGACACTTTGAATAGGTAGAAACATGTGAATAACTAATAGGTTAAATCAGTTGTGATGTGGGCAGGGCTAGCCACAGGTGGGTGGGTCATGAATCAATCACTTACTGAAAAGCTGGACTCTTTCTGGCTGAAAGCTGTTGGATTTGAGGATTAAATGCTCTAAAACTACAGCATTTTACAGAATAAAGGGACACAGCCCTGGAAACAGCATGTCTGTCACATGCTTGTGCTGTCTTTAGCAACGGGGCATAACCTATGTGACAGATTCTCTTTAATTCCCCAGTGATTTACAGCACTTTCCCATTTATTTGGAATGTACAGAATTTGTTGTATACTGCTTAAAACGTAGTAACAAGTATTGGAGTTTTATTTTTTTTTTTTTTATTTAATTACACAAATACCCATGTAAATAATAGTGTTAATTCTCTGCGAGTCATTTTCTTTTTAAATTGCTAACTGGCTTAAAGGGCAAATTCATAATAGAACATACAATATAGTGATATACATGAATGTGTAGCTTTTTTTATGTTTCTATACAAAAGGTACTGGCAGACCAGCGAGTTGCTTTAAGTTTATTGGTACATCAAATCGTTATTATACAGGCTTTACCATTATTTACATTCACAACATAATGCAGCAACTGAATCTGATACAATTCAGAAAAAGACAATGTTGTCAAGTCACTTTTTATATGTTGTATACATAAAGACAGCAGAAATTCTTTTAGTACATAGTTCTCAAAAGACTTCTTTCGTGACTCCATCGGATGACTTGTTCAGCTCAATTTTTACAGATTTTTCACCTAAAAAACAGAAATCCATGAGTAACAATACAGGTATGAATTTAGAGGCAAATATTGATAAAACATAGCAAGGCTGGGATCATATTGTGTTTTTCCCTCCTCCATCTAGTGCATATATCAGAAAAGCTCATAAAGCATACATATCCATTGGAATCTACTATCAAAGGTGACGTTTCAGCTCACAGAGCCTTTTGCATATAAGACCTTAAACAGCTCTCTTAGTCGCAAGTTTTATTTCAGCGTGTCCAGGGACATTACTTTGCTGTTATTATTTTGGGGAAGAGTTGTCCATTTTCTTCATAGGGGGTCTACAAGTTAGAGTGTCCTTTGCCTGCTTTCCAGCCAGTAAAAGCAGATGCAAGTGTAGAAGAAAACTTTAGAATATGCTTAACAGACACCATATTAGCATATGACCGCTCAAATGTTTTGACCGTTCCCTAAAGGGACTGTCTCGCTACAAGGCTTGCTTTTTATGTTGAAGATCTTGCAAAAAAGTCACTTTGTAATATATGTCCATTAGCAGTGTACTACCTATTCCTAGATATCCCCTTTTGTATGGGCTGCATCAGCTCCTCAGGTTGCTAGCTACAGACCTGATGTCCTAAGGAGGACAATAGAAGCCAGTAAAACCAGTAAACACACCCCTGAATTCAAAAATGAAAGACAAAGCAGGACTGAGGAGAGCTGAATCGATGTAGCGAGACAATCCCTTTAAAGTCACTATAGGGAAAGTTATTTTCTGAGGCAGACAAAAAGGGACATACTTTTTCTCTTCCACCTGAGCTCAAAAAGTACTTCTAAACAACAACTGATACATTTTGAATTGTATGTGTCAGGGCATCATCAGTAGCATCACCACACACTGCTGCTACCATGGCCCCTAAATGACAGCTTCCTACCTATACACAATACAGGTAGAAAGCTGTCCAGGAACAGCAGGTGGGCAGCATCTAATAAATATGCAGGACTACAGAGTGCACACAACACTGACAAGACTAGTGTGTTTAGTGTAGGAAATAAGCTTATTTTACGAAAAATCCTACAGTCTGGACATCTACTATGAAATCAATGGACCCATTGCACGTATCCCTTAGAGTACATGTAAAACAAGTTTGAGAACCACTCCTCTTGGCTCTCCTCTGCTCACTGGAAACAATCCTGTCAACCTAGGTTACAGCACATTTACACTTAGTTTGCGGGAGGTGCAAAGTTCTTTAAGAGGCCCTGAGCAAATCACTTACTATACTCACCATTAAGATCATCTCTGGTGATGTGAACAAAAATAGTTAGCAGAAAAACTTATCTTGGAATATTTTAACATGAGAACGGGTTGTAAATTGATCCAGGAAATGAAGGGTCTGTGGTACTAAACCTTTACCTACACAGACCATACCAGCCTCTGTTTCCAAGGAACAACTATTCCAACTTTGAAGGGGACCATCATTTTTCAGTCATGGGGCTCATATCAGTCAAAAAGAAAGAAACCCTAGCCACTACAAAAGATGGCAGGAAGAGGACCAATCTAATTTCCTTGAGATGCTAAGGAACAATTTATTGGAACTGTATTGAGACAGCATTTATTCTCAGAGACAAAATCAAATACCTGTTTGATGCTTTTCTTTAGCTCGTGCTCTTTCATCTGCATCAAAGTACCACACCGTTATGGCATACCTATTTGAAAAAATAATGTTAAATCGTCTTAAGACTAAAGCAAACTAAGGTTAGTGACCTTAGAGGAGACCAACAGATTTACTAGTACCCAATACTGTTATACCAAGATTTCAATGGACATCAGAACAGAATGGTTTAAATCAAACTTGTACCGTCATTATCTAAAGATAACAGAATAAGGACTGGTTGCCTATGACATTACAATCCAACTTGAATATAAGGGCAACAGCTTGCTAGTTGCAATGAAGCTTTAATTCTGTCTAGAGGAATTTTTAATTCTGGTTATAACACCACCTCAATATCAATCACTATATAAAAAAAAAAAAAAAAAAAAAAAAAAAAAAAAAGTGTCTGAAATATTTCTGATCAAAAGAAAAAGATCATTTTGATTACAAAACATTTTTCATTGGTTGCCCAAGAACCCGTATAAAAGTTTATGCACCTAGCTTAAGGGATTGTTAATAGTGGATTAGCTTAATGTCAGTCTCCTATGGTGGTCAGTTTCAGGTGCCAAACCAAAACTTACCACCTAGCTGAGAAGGAGCAGATGGGAGGGAGGGGGGGCGCGGTTGGTGGTGGTAGATCACATCCGTGTGACAATAGCTCCACCACTAATTGTTATCTACTCTGAAGAAAGGCTCAACAAGAGCCAAAAAACTGGGTAGTTGCAAAAAGAATGTCGCTGTACATGAAATCAGGGTCAGAGGCTAAAAAGACTTTCAGCGACGTGGAACATCGAAAGCATGAACCAAGGAAAACTGAACGCAGTCAAGAATGAAATAGAACACATTCATCTAGATCTGCAGGGTATCAGTGAGCTGAAATGAACGAAATTTGGGCGCTTTGAATCTGAAGAACATGTGAAATACTATGCTGGAAATGAGAAGCAAAGAAGTAATGAAGTTGCATTTATAAATCAAGAAAAAGTTTGCAAGAACTGTAATGGAAACCAATGCCCACCTAACTTTCATTCATCTATGAGGAAAGCCTATTAAGACAACCATCATTCAGGTCTAAGCACTAACAGATACAGAAGATGAATTGATCAGTCCTATGAACAAGTAAAAGGCAAAATAGACAGAACATGCAATCAAGATGTAACAGACATGGGCAACTGGAATGCAAAAGTAGGCAACAAAGAAGGTGGTCAAGTGGTAGGTTGTTTGTCAAGCAGAATTCCAGCAAACGTTCACCAGCTTTGTTTTGGTCACCATAGTTTTCCCTATTTGTCAGGGAACAGGATAAAAAGAGGGCTATAAAAACCAGGGGCACACGGAGGGCTAGGAATTAGATCCCACTGCCAAACAGTTATGTTAGTCAGGGAAAAAGGGAATGAAAAAAAGGGAAGGTGGAGGCTTCGAGGGCACAATCCATCTTGGGAACACTCCGGTTCCTACACTTTGAGTGTGCTACTTTGCAGCTTAGTCTCCTCTCCAGCCCTTGGTTCAGGAGTACATGTGGTGCAGAATGTGTAGCTCGTCAGCGCCCCTAGGAGAAAACACACCACTTTTCAGAGTAAAAAGACTCTGTCTTCGTTAGACAAATTATACAGACGGGAAAACAGTATTTAGTCAGCCACCAATTGTGCAAGTTCTCCCACTTAAAAAGATGAAAGAAGCCTGTAATTGACATCGTAGGTGGACCTCAACTGAGACTAGATGATAATCCAAAATCGGACTATTTGACTTTCTGGATTTGTTAAGAATTTATTGGCAACTTATGTTGGAAAATAAGTATTTTTTCAATAACAAAATTTTATCACAATACTTTGACCTCTGTCATTGCCTACAAAGGTTATAACACAAATGTTTTCTGTAAGTCTTCACAAGGTCAGCACACACTGTTGCTGATATGTTGGCCCATTCCTCCATGCATATCTCCTCTAGAGTAGTGATGTTCTAGGGCTGTCGCTGGACAACACGGACTTTCAACTCCCTCCAAAGGTTTTCTATGGGGTTGAGATCTGGAGACTGGCTAGGCCACTCCAGGACCTTGAAATGCTGCTAACGAAGCCACTCCTTTGTTGCCTTGGCGGTGTGGTTTGGATCATTGTCATGCTGATAGAGCTAGCCAAGTTTCATATTCAATGCCCTTGCTGATGGAAGGAGGTTTGCACTTAAAATCCCACGATACAAGGCCCCATTCTTTCATGTACACGGATTAGTCGTTCTGGTCCCTTTGCAGAGAAACATCCCCAAAGCAGGATGTTGCCACACCCATGCTTCACAGTAGGTATGGTGGTGTTTGGTAGAAACACAACTCGTCATGTTTGGAGGCGAGAGAATGCCGAGTTGCATCCAAACAGTTCTACTTTGGTTTCATCTGGCCATATAACATTCTCCCAATACTCTTCTGGATCATCCAAATGCTCTCTAGCAAACTTTAGACGGGCCTGGACATGTACTGACTTAAGCATGGGGACACATCTGGCACTGCAGGATCTGAGTCCCTGGCGGCATAGTGTGTTACTGATGGTAGCCTTTGTTACATTGGTTCCAGCTCTCTGCAGGTCATTCACTTGGTCCCCACGTGTGGTTTTGGGATTTTGGATCACCGTTCTTATGATCATTTTGACCCCACGGGGTAAGATCTTGTGTGGAGCTCCAAATCGAGGGAGATTAATAGTGGTCTTGTATGTCTTCCATTTCCTAATCATTACTCCCACAGTTGATTTATTCACACCAAGCTGCTTGCCTATTGTAGATTCAGTATTCCCAGCCTGGTGCAGAGCTACAATTTTGCTTCTGGTGTCCTTAGATAGCTCTTTGGTCTTCACCATAGTGGATTGTGGGGTGACAGGTAGTGGACAGATGTCTTTCATACTGATAAGTTCAAACTGGTGCCTCTTGAAGTTTCATGTCTGTGAGAGCCAGAAATCTTGCTTTTTTATGGTGGAAAAGTATTTGGTCACCTACAATTTGCAAATAAATTCTTTCCAAATCAAGCAATGATTTTCAATATTTGTTTTCTCATTTTGTCTCTCATAGTTGAGGTCTACCAATGATGTCAATTACAGGCCTTTCATCTTTAAGTGGAAAAACTTGCACAATTGGTGGCTGATGAAATACTTTTCTCCCCACTGTAAATTACACTACTCACAAAAAGTTAGGGATATTTGGCTTTTAGTTGAAATTTTAGGATGCACAAAAAAAAACAAAAAAAAGAAAACCCTCAACATTAGAATGTCCAACTGTTCAATGTTTCAGTACCTTTTTGCACAACTTGCTGATCTGCAACAAGCAGCTTAATGGCAAAGCTCACAAAGTGTTTGATCCCTGAATTGCCCAATACATTTAGTGGAATCAGCGATTTAAACATTCTCCCTTATCATGTGGTTCACTTTGACATCACATGGCCAAGACATCTTAAAACTGAACAGTACCTTGCCACTGTGAGGCTTCAAGCAGGATGCTCTTAAATAGAAGTGGGCAAGGAGCTTAGCGTGTCAGAAGCAGATTATAACAGGAGGGAGACTGGAAGAGTCACAGAAAAGCAAAGTGGACATCCTTTGGCTACATCATGCACACTGATGACCGCTTCACTGTAAACTATGCCCTGTGGGACCAGAAAATAAATGCCACACAACTCCAAGCATGTTCAAGGGAGGTTAGAGGCAATCAAGTGTTGCGTCAGACCATTTGTAATCATTTACATCAGCGTGGTCTACGTGCTTTACGACCATCAAGAGTACCTGACCACACCAACAGGCACAAGCATCATCGTCTTACTTGGGTCAGGGATCATCTACGCTGGATGAGGGACCAGTGGTCCTCCGTGCCGTTTCAGTGATGTGTCAATTCACTACCAGCATAAACGATGGCTGCCAACGACGCAGAAGACGTCAAGGAGAATGCTATGCGTCAGCCACATCAAACAACGATCTGGTATCATTCATTGCCAGTCATCTAGCACACAGACCACGCTGATGTAAATTGTTATGAATGGTCTGATCGGGAGAATGTGCCTGAAGTTGTATGGCATTCATCACCCAGTTCCGCAGGGCATTTTTTACAATGAAGCGGTCAGTGTGTGATGTAGCCAGAGGACGTCCACTTTTGCCTTTGTGACTCTTCCAGTCTGTTGCAACCTGCTGATAACGCTAAGCCCAGTGGCCACTTCCATCTGAGAGCATCCTGCTTGAAGCCTGACAATCGCGAGGTACTGTTGATCAATTGGAAAATGTGGTCTTGGTCTCATGATGTCAAAATATGAACAGCATGAGGAGGACTGTAAGTCCCAATTGATCCCATAAATTTATTGGTCGATTCAGGGAACAACTCTTGTGAATTTTGCCATTAAAGGGGGTTGTCTCACCGTGCTGTTTTACAGATCACCTTTCATTCATGCGGTTACTTCCTGCTCAAGCTGTGGGTAATTAGCGTATCAGCTCCATATTCAAAGATCTGCTAATTACTCTGACATTAGATAAAAAAGTGGAGCTTTATTCCGTATCAACAGGTGACATTTTGGCCCCCAGCAGAGCCTTTTTCAAGCCTTCAAGGTTTTGAGACTGTTTTCCCGTGACACATTGTGCTTTAAGTTTGTAAGAAATTTTGGTCAAAAAAGTCCTTGTTTCTTTGTGAAAAATATCAAAGTATTGTGAAAAATTATTCACTCAAAAATGTGTGTAAGACAGTTATTCCATTCAAAATAGTTTATAAACTAGCATCAACCATATATGTCTACTGTAGGTTGGCATCATTTTTTAAAGTCTTTTTAATGACATTAGGGGGCTTAGAAATTTAGTAGTAATTTTCCAATTTTCAAGAAAATTTGCAATATATATTTTTTAGAGACCAGTTCAGCTCTGATGTGGCTTTGATCGGCCTGTATGTTAGATACCCCCATAAGTGACACCATCTAAGAAGCTTCAAGTATTCAAAACAGCATTTAGGAAGTTTATTAACCCACTAGGCATTTCACAGGAATTAAAGCAAAGTGGAGGTGAAATTTCTAAAGTTTCACTTTTTTTTTTTGCAGATTTTCAATTTTTATCCATTATTCACAATAACACGGTAGATGTGGCCAGGGAAGTGCAACTTAATATTGATTCCCCAGATTCTGCCGTTTTCAGAGATATCCCATATGTGGCCCTACTGCGGCCGTAGTGAGCTCCGCCCTCGGGTGACGCGGCATTTACCACTGGTCCCATGTCGCGACCGTGTGGGGCTCGCTTGTAAGCACTTCCTGCTAGGGGATATGGATACGTCCAGTGCAAGGAAGGGGTTAAAGACCCGACAAACCCTCTCAGCCCTTCCTCCTACTTGGGTTACAGAGGGGAATGCAAGGGACAACTAAAGAGACCTTAATTTCAGCTAATGTAACTCCCCCTTTGAGTCATCTAGCCAGAAATTATGACTGCCAAGTCTAAGCATAAATTTACTATCCCAGGCATACATGCATACGTCCTGGACACCATGTAAACTCTAAAGCAGAGTTGGCACGATTGCTACAGTATGTCAGCTGTATATAACAGATGACACCTCCGCATTGGCCCCGACCAGAGATCACTCCGGGGAAGGGACGCGGTGATTAACCCCTTATTTATCGCAACCGATAGGTTACGATAACTAAGGGAGACACAGGAGGAGCGATTTCCTCCCGCGTCAATCGGTGACACAGCAGCTCTCTGCCCTATGGGGAAAAGAAAAAAAAAAAAAGTGAACAGTAAAACAAACACGTACACCGCCCTTTTCCCCTTTACAAACGCAAATTGCCCTCCAAAAAAAAAAAAAAAAAAAAAGAATCAAAAATAAAGTACCTATATTTGGTAACGGGTCATATCAAGTGATACAAATATGAAATTTTTTTTTACCTGTTGTCTTTACATTTGTTTTATTTTTTATGAAGTATGAAGTATAATTATTACAAATAAAAAGTTTTGACTTTTTTACAGACTTCTAAAGTTTTGAAAGCGCCAATTCTGGCCTGGTATGACTATCTTAATTCTAGCCTGAGATATGATAAAAATGTAAAGAGGTGGCAGAGGTATCATTTTTCTCAGAACGGTACTGGCTTTCATTTGATATTTCACAAGACTTTTTTTTTTTTTAATTTTTTTTTGGAGAAATTTAAATTAAAAATTTTTTATGCCAATTGTGAAAAAAATTTTTTAAAAATTTTGGAAAAATGCATTGCGTTAAATCGTGTTCTTTGTTGTAATTTTTACAGGGATTCCCAAATTTTGGGGCAAACAAATTCGATTTTTTTAACCCCCCTTTAAAAAAACCCATCCCTTTTTTTTTTTTTAACTTTGTACAAAAATGGAAAACTTTTTAAAAAACAAGTAATTTTATTAAAAAAGTCAAATTTTTAAAAAATGAAACCCTTTCCCCGTTAATGTCCCAAGTGTGGGGTCGGGGCCCCCGACTTCAAGCTGAAGTCGCCGCCAGGGGGAACCCCTCCCCGGAAAAACTCCCAGCAAAGGCCCCTGGGTCGTTGACGCACCCTCCCCCCTAATCCCCAGGGGGCACAGACTGCCAGGGACAGGGAAAACATGTGAAGCGAGCTAGATGTCTGAGTCAAATGAGTTCAGTGGGGGGACGGCTGGGGGTGAAAATGCCAAACTCTGAGAAACTCAGGGGACCTCAATAGGTTTTTAGGGTTTTCCCAAACGTCCGCTCTTGAAATTTCACTTAACTGGGGAGCAATGGGGGCAGAAACATGGGGGGCAGGGGCGCCTTATCAGCTCAGGCTTCCCCCTGGGACACTCTTAAGTAAACACGCAAGTTTATCAAACCGGGGAACACACTTTTTCCCCGAGCAATGGAGGGGGAAAAAAAACCCTTCGGGAGACTGGGTGTGTATAGTGCTTTGGCTGCAAAGGGCCCATCCCACCCCCAAAACTTTTAATTTTGTGACAATACACAACCGAACAGACCCCCTGCAAAACCCCCCCCCCCACCCCCCCCCCCCCCCCCCACACACACCCCAACACAAACTTCTGTCCCCGGAAGGGGTCTGCTGCTTTAACAAGTATAAATGTGTAATGCAAATGAATTTTAAAAAAATAAATAAAAGCATACAGGGGTTAAAAGGGTTTTCAAGTTGTTAAGTGGTAAAAATATAATATATAATATTATTTTAAATTTTAAATATTATATATATAAAAATTTTTTATTTATATAATAATATTTTTTATAGATAGATAACTTGTATGGGCGTATATGATTGGTATTTTTTTTGGTGTGTAGATTTTAATGATTACAGTATAATGGGGTTTTTTAGCCCTATCAATGTGTGCCTCTATGTGTTTTTATTTTTCAGTAAGCCTTAAATAATATATTTTTATAACATACTGTAAATAAAAAAAAAAATTGATATGCCCATACAAAACACATTATACAAAGAAAAACCTCTACTGCATAAAATTTTATAAATATAAAAACACCACCACACACACACCCCACACAACACAACCCCAAAACACAACCACCAAAACATAAAAACAAATCTACATAACTTACAACAAAATCTATTTAAAATTTTCAGGACTTTGGGCCCATTCTGGGAAAGGGTCCGGCCTTTTTGGAAAAGGGATGCATATCCTCCGTCCCTTCCAACCCCTCGGATTTCCCTTTTGGACCGTCCCGTATTCATTTCCCTCCATCCAAATTTCCCCCCAGGACAGTCCCGGATTCCCTGGGGTTTTCCATGGACTCGCTTTTTTTGGGCCCTTTGCGGGTCCTCATGGGCACACCCAAACAGTATGCGCTTCCAAATCTACTGAACTCTTGATGGAAAAAAATCAGCAAGTGGTTCAGGTGGCCCCAAATGGGTCCTTTTGGGGGAGTGGCGCCAGGGAAAACAACATCGAACGCTCTGTCCACTGCCGCCCCCACACTAGACTAAAAGCAAAAGCGATTCTAAGGCCATTTTCACACGGCTTAAAATTGGCCTATTTCTTTCCCTAATTACGCGCCCCCAAGTGGGGCCAATTTCGGGGCCAAAAAAGGGCCCCCTTCATTTCGGTAATTTTACATTTTCATAGAAAACTATGGATTACGTCTCCCTTCCCCACCCGGGGAACCGGCCCGCTAGCATGATAGTCCCATGGGGCCCTGGGAAATGCCGGGCCCCCCGCTTACTCCCCCCCGGCTCCCCCCCCGTCCAAACCCGGCCTAATTGCGGGGCGTAATTACGTCCCGCAATTAAAACCGTGTGAACCAAAAGCCTAAAGGGTTTTTTTCAAAACCCGCCCCGTTGAGTTCATGTGAACATACGCTTTCAATGTTTTTTTAGGGAATTTTATCTGTCCAAACCCAAAAAGGGCCCAAACACCCTATCTAATAAATAGGTGATTTACATTTTTTTTTTAAAAAAGAAACATTTATTTGGGGTTTTACATGAGTGATCACCCAAAACATTCCATTGAGGGGGGCCCTTTTGGATCCATCTTTTTTCCGTTCCAAGAATTTAAAAGTTCAAAATTTTTGGGGCCGAAAGACACAAAGCAGGAGCCCTATAGTAAAAGTATAGGGGCATCCCCGCGCATCAAAAAAAACTCTTCAAACACACAGCGCATTTGGATATGGTTGGATCTTGGGGTTGCGCAAACTTTTTTTGGGTGCCCTTTTTTTGGGTCCAACACAGATCCAAAAATGCTGTGGGAAAAAGGTCCTTATAGTCAGGGGAACCATTGGGGGCCCCTCATTTTCCCATCAAGGGGTCACTTGGGGTAAGAATTATGTGTGATTCTTTTTTGACCATTTTAACTAATTCCAAAAGATATTTGAGGCTGTGTGTTTTAGGCCCCGGGTTCACATCCTGCGTTATTTTTTTCCCTTTTTTTTTTTTTTCATCCAAAAAACCAGAAAAACGGAAATAACGCGAAGCTGGATTTGTTTCCTAACAGACACCAATAGCGCCTGACGGACTTCATTAAAATGATTATCTGATGCTACAATAGGCTCATCAGCCCGTCGGGGCATGATGAGAAAAAAGAAAAGGAGAATACTTGCCTCCTGGCCGCTCTTGTTCTGTCACTGCGGCTGTCCCCGTGATCTCGGCTGTGGGCTGTGAATGTTCACTTCACGTGACGGGTGCAGCAAATCACAGGTCGCAATGTCCATGTGCACATGACACTTTGGCCTGTGACCGGCTGCACCTGTCCCATAAAGTATGAACATTCACAGCTACAGGCGAGATCACAGGGACGGCCGCAGTGATGGAACAATAGCGGCCAGGAGGTAAGTATTCTCCTTTTTATTTCTCATCATGCCCCACCGGCTGATGAGCCTTCTGTAGCATCAGAAAATCACTAACTATAATGGGGTCTCAGGTTTCCATCACTGTGTTTTTCATTTTGACAGGTGCAACATACTGTATGTGTGTGCCGATTGTTCTAATGGTGGATACGCTGATCATGTTCCCCAGAGTGCGGTGTGATACAGATGCACTTACTCAGTTGCACACAGAGCTTTATGCAGTAGGTTGAACTAGATAAATGGTGAAATATAAACCATAAACTGCACTAAAATCAAACATGCGACTCCTCTGATACATCTAAGCAATCTCTACAATCATAGGACTAGATATATGGGTGTGGAGATAAAAACAACAGGACTGGAGCTGTGACCCTGTTGCACATAGGAGGCTATGACTGCAGTGCATACAAGCTTGGAATCCTGGAGAATACAAGCATAGAATCAGGGGGGCGTGGCCTATAGGGACACAATGCGCTAGTCTGCCATTCCCAAGATGGCCGCTCCCATAAACGGTTTACTAGCTAACCGCCTCATAAAATAATGACTGGATTTCCAGTCATCAGGGTCCCAAAGGTATTTTACTTTATCTTTAGACATATTTATATCCTCCCTACAGCAATTTAGCTTAATATGCTCAGTGGTGATAGGTCCTCTTTAAGGACCTTGCTTTTTTTTATTTTTTCTTATTTTTGACACGTTCGTTTTTTCCTTCCTCGCCTTCCCAGAGCCATAACTTTTTTTTTTTCCACCTACATAGACCTATGAGGGCTTTTATTTTGCGGGACAAGATGTACTTTCTAATGGTGTTATTCGCTGTACTATAGAATATACTGGGGAATGGCAAAAAAATTCCAAGTGGGACAAATTATTTAAAAAAAAAAACCCCACCAGAAAAAAAAAAAAAAAAACCCACAAAAAAACAAACTTGCCATGTTTGCGGACGTTTTTGGTTTTACAGCGTTCAATTTTTGGTAAATATGTGATAGAGAATACACACCGCCCACACACACCCAGACACCCCACCCCCACCCACCCACCCCCAGACACCCACAAACACACACCCCGGGTATTGCTGTAATCTTATCGACCTACAGAATAAAACTAAACTTGTCACAGATACTGCACGGTGAGCGCTGTTAAAAGTAAAACACACTACTAGTATTGCAGTATTTTCTTCAGCCTGCCTTCCAAAAAAATGGATTTAAAAGCAATCAAAAAGCCTTGTCCCTCCAAAACTAATAAAAACGTCAAATCCTCCCGCAAAAAACAAACCTACTCATCTCTGTACACAGAAAAATATATAAAATTACAAATTGGGTATCGCTATAATCGTATCGACCTACTGAGTAAAAGCTAGCTTGTCATTTATACTGCACGGCGACTGCTGTAAAAAATCAAGAATACTACCAGGACTGCTGTATTTTGTTCAAAATGCCTCACAAAAACGTGGTCAAAGAGTCATAAGAACCCCATCATGGTACCAATAAAAACATCTCCTGCAAAAAACCCCTACTCCGCAGCAAAATAAAAAAAAAAGTTTATGGCTCAGAAAATTACATAAAAGCAGTTTGAAGTCACGATGTAATTTATACCATTCGGCGACGGGTATAAAGTTAAAGCCCAAAAAACAAATGACAGCTGCTCCCCCCCTCACCCCCCTATATTTTGATGGCCCACTGCAAAAAAAAAGGAAGAGTGTCCCCTCACCAGAAGCAAAACCCTACAGTTACATGACAAGAATCTGCATCACTAAGCTTGAGTCACAAGCTCAAAACATTGTTACCCTTTTACTTGTCAGTGTAAAATATATTTATTGGATACAACTTTAGGACACAAAAACTTGAAATGTAAGTATACAGAACTATGGATTTTTGTACTTCCCGTAAAATCCTTTTCTTAGCAGATTCATTGAGGGACACAGCACCTCGGGTTTAGGCCCTTGCCCTAGGAGGCAGACACTTGGCAGAACAAAACGTGTTGGGCCCACTCCGGTGGCCTGTATCCATCCTGCTGACGCCAGGCTGATCAGTTGGTACAAAAGCCGTGGCCGAGAGGAACAAAAGAGAACCCCGATTCCATGGAGCCAAAACGAGAAAGAGACCAGTGTCCCCCTATGAATTGGACGAGAAAAGGATTAGCACACTGCTGCCTGAAGTACCTTACGGCCGAGGTTTGCGTCAGCCGAGACCAAAGTATAGATTTGACAGAACGGAGAAAAAAGTATGGACCGAAGCCCAGGAGGCCGCTTTGCAAACCTGTAAAGCTAAAGTTGATGCTGAACCGCCCAGAAGGCGCCAACCGCTTGTGTGGAGTGAGCAGTGACCCGAAACGGAAGGGGTTTCTCCTAGACAGATAGGCTTCTGAAATTGCAGACCGGATCAAGCTAGCAATGGTGGCCTTAAAGGCCGCCAGGCCCCTGCATGGACCCTCAGGAATGACAAAGAGGGCATCAGAGTGCCTAAAGGATTCCTGGAAAGAGGTAGATGCGAACGGCCCTGACCACACCTAAACAATGAAACGCTCGCTCTCGAGAATGAGAGGGCAAGGGGCAAAAAGAGGGCAGAACTATGTCCTCATTGATATGAAATGATTTAGACACCTTAGGAAGAAACGAAGGACCAGGACACAAAACACTGCCCTTATGCAGAATCAAGAAAGGGGACTTGCACGATAGAGCCGCCAGTTCAGACACTCCGCGGATGAAGGTAAAGGCGACCAGGAAGGCCACCTTCCATGAAAGCAAATGTAGGGAAACTTTCCGTAGTGGCTCAAAGGGTGAAGACTGCATGGTCTTCAAAAACAAGATTTAAATCCCACGGTTCAATAGGCCTACGAACTGGAGGGACGGAATGCGCAACCCCTTGCAAAAAGATCTTAACCTGTGAGCGAGAGGCCATTTCTACCGAAAGGGTAGAAATCGGACCTCTAAACGAGAACAGGCAGAGCCCAAGCTCCAGGCCTGACTGTAGAAAAGACAGCACCCTTGGAGTAAAGTGCACCAAAGGGGTGAAATTTCTGGGCTTCAGCACAAAAAAAAAAAAAAAAAAAAAAAGGCTTCCAGGTACGATGGTAGATGTGGGCGGACTGAGGCTTGCGTGCCCAAATCATGGTCATTTTAATATTGTGGTTTCAACAGCAACAAATGCAGCCGCAGTAAAATTGGGTGGCACAGTGGACCCTGTGAGAGACAGTCTGGACGTAGCTGAAGGGGTCAAGGAGCGTCTGCCAATAGGGCGACGATGTCCGTGTACCAGGACCTGCGGGGCCAGTCCAGGGTGACTAGAATAGCAGGTACCCTGTGGGACTTGAGAGTGCTTGAGCACTCAAAGAAGAGGCCAGGGTGGAAAAAAAGTAGATCAGAGCAAACCGACTCCAAGGTAGGACAAGCGCGTCCACTGCTAGGGCCTGGGGATCCCGGGAGTTGGTGATTGAGGTGAGATGCAAACAGATAGACATCTGGAATACCCCAGACTGAGATTATCTGCCAACCAGTTCACCACTGGGGCGACAAGGCCGGCACAGACCGCTATGCCCAGCGAAAAATCCTCGCAGCTTCCCGAAAAGTTGCCTGGCTTCTGGTGCCCCCCGTTGTTTCAGATAGGCCACCGGCATGGTATTGTCGGAGTGAATCCAAATCGGGTGACCCTGAATGAGAGGGAACCAATGTGAGAGCGCTAGGAAAATGGCCTGAAGCTCCAGAACATTGATCTGAAGACCGGATTCCCTGAGGGACCAGAGACCCGAGTCGTCCAGGAGCCGAAGATTGAAGACTATGCACTGGCGTCTGTGGTGATGATCAGCCATTGCGGGGACAGAAACTACTTCCCCCTGATGTAATGCAGAGGAGGCTAGCCACCAGCCCAGGTCGGCTCGCACCTGGGGCAGCAGAGACACCATTGTGTTCAGGGTCATCAGGGACCTGTCCCACCGAGACAGGAACGCCTGCTGCAATGGTCTAGAATGAAACTTCAAAGGTCACAGCCTCGAAGGCAGCCACAATCCTGCAGAGAACCCGCATAAAAGAACAAAGGGTATGTGGGGGTGCGATTCAGAAGTAGAGAAATGTCTGACTCAAGTGAAGTGTCACACAGGAACTTCGAAGCACCTAAGAGCTGGGAAGTGAGATCAAAGTCCTCTGTAGAAGCTCCTGTTGACAGCCCTTGCTGTAGCTGCTTTGACCAGACCATACAGGCTTTGCTGACCCACAAAGATGCAAATGCAGGTCGCAGGGCTGCCCCAAAGGCGGATTTACAAAACCCGTCAAGACGCCTGTCTGTGCCGTCACTAAGGATTGGCGCGTCCGAGACAGATGGCCGTAGACTTCGAGAGCTGGGTGACTGGGGCATCCACCGAAGGGACACCTGACGACTGTCACTGAATTCTTTGGAAATGGACAAAGCATTAAGCCGTCTGTTAGTAAAAAAAACGCCTCTCAGGAGGTTTCACCTCCCTGGCAACCAGTTCCTCAAACTCCGGGTGTGTAGGGAACACCAAACGCTGCTGCGCTTAAAGGAGACCTCCTCCTGGGAGGCCGAGACATCCTCATCCTTAATATGAAGGGATTTTCACAACCGGGCTGTGGAGTGGATCTGTGGTTTTTGCAGGGTCGGAGTACACAAAATGGCCGACTCGACTCCCAAATTAAAATAAGTTTTGGACCCAGTTGTTCGATCAGTCAAAGAGCAGGAGGAATTGGGCCCCCAGCCGTGCTGCAGCCCCATTCCTAGCCTCACCACATGGGATGTAATGGATGACAGGGAGCGGCAAAGGGGCCCCCCAGGGAAAAGATTTTGCCCCCACAAAAACGGATTTTCACCTGTTTTAAAAGAAGTAGAAGAGTTTAACCATTCATAAAAACTAAATGTGGCTGAGGCAATTTCCTTTTTACCCTGACATTTTTGGGAAAAGTTTTTCCCCCTGTGGTCACGCTTTGGGGCCCCAAACCCAATTAGTGTAGAGAGGCGTTCTCTACCCGGGGAAAGAGATCGATGGGGGTTGTTATGCAGGATTGATGGAGGTGTTTTCTATTTCTCAGAAAAAAATTCAGAGACTCCACAAATGTTCTGCAGTGTTTTTTTTTTTAAAAAAAAAATTTTGGTCCTAAAGTCATATCCAATAAATATATTTACATGCAAGCAAATGGTAACAAGGGTTTGAACTTTGACTTTCGGGCTCCATTTCACCATCCACACACTTTGTACATGAGGCCCAAATTTTATATACAGTCATTTTTTCCCATTTATAATAATGTGACTTGCAAGTTTTTTGCCTCTCTTATTTCTGCAGTTTCTTTCCTGTACGCATTGTTACCGTTTTGCTCCAAAAAAATCAAAATGTTACTTATTATTTTGTTAGTATTTGGGAAATCCACCTTTGGTTTTCAATACTGCCTGACTCCTCCTGGGCTGTGAATCAGATTCAAGCATATCTTGACCAAAATCCAGGGCTGTGGAGTCGGAGCCCATTTTGGTGGAGTCGGAATAAAATAGACCGACTCCGAAAATATTTAATAAAATTTTGGCCGTTAGTTCATTGCAGTTGTGCGAATATATTTTTTATAAGAATTTGTGTAAGAAAAACCTGAAAAGGCTGCTCTATTCCCCTTTCACAAAAATCTAGGCTCTTTTTTGAAAAGAATGTGGAGCTGCACTTTATGTACATGCTCAGTTTTGTGAAGCTTTTTTGCTACAGATCAGAGGAAAAGCACTGGGAAGGAATGCTGCACTCAGTCCCAGATCTGCTAGAGAAACAGGATAAAGAAGTTTGCTTACTACATAAAGGGACTGTTATAGACAACATTTTGAAAATATTTTGGTCCATAGATTTTACTTCAGTCATGAACTATAGACCGTTCAGACAGGTCCCCTCTCACTGCAACACAGGTTTTCTATGGTAACCAGCATACCAGAAAGCCTGTTATCTGATTAGCTGAGAGGAGTAACCTCACCCCCACGGAATGATGGGACTGAGTTCTGAGTGAACTTACAAGGTTTCAGACAAAGATATTTCGGAAAAATACGGCTACCAATAGTTTGTTACATTTCTCTAGTTGGCATCCACCTTCACAAAAAAAGGGGATTCCCATAGTACCAATTTCTTAGGGCTCGTAGAAATTGTTTACATAAGAAGATTTCAATGAAGAATGATAAAGTTTAAAATGCACGATTCAGGCAGGGGTGTTATCCTAAAAAATGTTTGCAAGGAAGGCGTTTTATTAGGGCTTTGACCATTGAACAAGGACCATTTATTAATCATTAAAAGAAGAAAGAAAAAAACTATTTAATTCCGTTGTATAGGTACCTTTGATGATAGAGCTAATGAAATGAGAGCTATACTTAGAAGACATTGGCCACATTCTGAAGGCAGATCCAGTGATTCCTCTGAGGTGATTTCTATAGAACCTATTGTCCACTGTATAGAAGAGTGAAGAAAATCTTAGGGATGAATTTGGTACATATCATTTTGAGGGAAGATGGCAAAAAAAACATGGTTGCATTCTCCGGTGGGTATGCTCAAACCCTCGCGGCAACTGTTCATTCTGTCCTATCATATTGGAAAACTAAAGATTTTGTTAATCCCATTGATAAGAAGAAGATTTGAGATAAGACAATCATCCACTGTAAAAAACCGAGGGGTTTTTTAAGGGGGCTATGTGTACCTCCCCAAGATCTATGTGGGAAAAACCATACAGGATTTCGTCGTCGGATCTCGAAACATCTGAGTACAATTAAAACTAGAGGCGACACTCCCCCTAGCAAGACACATTTGAAGTACATAATGGCGAAATATAGGTGCTAAAATTTTTGGGGCATAATGTGTGAAAAAGCTAGTGGAAAGAAAGGGCGATATGGATGTAGTTTTGTTTGCAGGAAGAGGCAAGATGGATACCACAGACACAATACATTGAAACCTTAAAGGCCCTAAATGAAGGCTTTTCATTTTCGGCAAATTTATTTGATCTTGCTGATTCCTAATAATAATTTTTGAAGAAACCATGATATTATGTGATTAAGTACAGTCCAAGTGATGTAGCACAGTTTTAATTGTAGTGACTATTGAAGCATCAGAAGTTTCATATATGATGTTTTTCATATTTTGTTTTGTTTTTTTTTCCCCCTCCCTTCCATCTCCCTTCGCGCCCCTTCCCGCCTCCCCCCCCCCCCCCCCCTCGTCCTCTCCCTCTTTTGCCTCTACGTTTTTTCCCTCATTGTCCCTGGTCCTGTAATGATGACAGATATTCATCACAGAGGCCCACGGTTTCCTATTTAACAAATTAAGGGATGCATGTAATATGTGCTTTTGCAATGGACTATTCATGTATGTAATTCATGTATGTAGAGATTTGTTGTTCCTGGCTTGCTGCGCTGGTCTAGTGCGATAAGACTGAAAGCAGCTGGAGCGGTGGCATTTGAGGATACTGGAGTTCTTACAGCTCCCATTGTGATATGTGTGGAATTTGAATGGCTAGCTGTGAGCCGTAGGAAAGAAATCCTTCAATGGGGGAACTTGAGGTCAGACTGTGGGAGGGGTGAGGGAGGTAGGGGCTAGCCATAGAGCCTACATTATTAATTTAACAATGGTATGAATATTACATGTTGAAAGAAGAAGATAAGTTTATGAATATAGGTCTTGAGACAATACTATACAATTCAGTGGAACATGTATTTAATGGGGCCTGCAGCTTCTATTGGAATGAATATGCATTTACAAATACATAGATAAGAGCTTTATGGGAATATAATACGACAGTGGTCTATTGTACAGTGGAGTTTTCATATTCCCAATGAATATGCATATAGATATTGAAGAGAATGGCTTATGGGAATTGGACAAAGATGGCAAAGTGTGCTGTGTAATGTTGAATACCTAGTCTGCTTAGTTCATTCTAGGTTAGGCAACGCAGTTGCAATAATATGTAGAGAAGTTAGATGGAAAGCCCATCCAGTCCAGGGCTGGGTGTTTGTTGGTGCAGTGCATTGGCACGGGCAATATGGTAAGATGGCGCAAGCCGTTATGGAGAATGGGGCTAATTTGACTGAAGGTTGTTGGCTCATGGAGCAAGGTGGCAGCTTTAGCAGACATGTTATGAGGTGCGCAGCGGGAAGGGGGAGTGGGTTTTTATGTGGATTTTCTCTGATGGCTAATTGGTGAGCACCTAATGGTGTTACCTAACATGATAAAAAAAGGAATGAGCTCAGACCACATGTGATCGGACCTCTAAGCCTTGATAAAGCCAGGTAGCTGGCGAAACATGTCGCGAGGTCCAGCATGACGTTTTAAATTGTATCTCTCACCTCTGTCTACAAGTGACACCTTGCTGCAGACGGTGTCACAAGGGGGCCCCCCCCCCCTCCCCCCCACCCCCCCCCTTATTTGTTCTGTGTCTATGAGTTTTAGGGTACCGACTGCCCAGTAGTTGGCTGGGATCCCTTACTGAGCTAGTAAACTTGTTATAGATTTAAGGCTCTCCTGTTATAGGTGGGGTTTCCACAGACTTGAGGATAGAAAGGGAGTTTATTCCCTCTTTCAGAAGCAAAAATGTTAAATGATGAGAATATGAGATCAGGGTTTATGAATAGTGTATATATTAGTTAAAGTTAGAATATAATAAAAGTTACTTTTTAGAGTTTTAATAGATAGAGAACTGATATATTTTACGTTTGCCTATGGCAAAATAGTAAATATAACTTACAAGGTTTACCCAACCATTATCTCCCAGTAAGCAAAGTTTTACAAGTGTTGTGACTGTGAGGACGAAAGCTTGAACTTTATCTGTAATTGTGTTGGAGAACACAATTTCCTGCTCTGTCGGAAGAAGGGCTTGAAGTTAATAAAAAATGCTAGTCACTGCTGGAGACCCACCCACACCCTGAGGAGACAGAGTGACTGCTTGTCAGCCAAGGGGAATCACCCGTGCTGAGAAAACACCTTTAAGGCAAGACTTCTTAGCATATCTAAACTTTCAATAAACTGTGCATAAATCAAATTGTCCAGTATATGTTCTCTCTGTATGCTCATGTGTTTTCTTGCTTCTCCTTGAGCTCTTGTTTGGAGAGATTAGCTGCTCTGATGGCTTATATATGCTATACATAGAATTTAAGGGGGGAAACTTTCTAACATCTCATATTTAGAAATACCGAAACACATTTTGAGAAAGTACTGTAGTTGTAAAAGCTGTTGCCAAAGCACTGTTTAGTAGTTTCACTTTTGTAGACTGTGAAGCAGTAGATGCTAAAACACCAGGGCCTGATGTATGAAAAACTGTCTAGGTGTAAATTTTTTGTTGCCCCATAAGCAACCAATCAGAGCTCCCCTTTTATATAGTGCTGTGGAGAAATTAAAGCAGAGCTCTGAATTGGTTGCAAATGGGCCCAACAAAGAAAGTTTTAGACCAAACCGTTTTCATACATCAGGCCCTGTATCCAGAGAAAAGCCTGATACCGAAAGTTCACATAAAGATATCTAATAAAACAGATTACAAACTTTTTTTTTTGTCATGACATATCTGTACTATTGATTTATGCAAAGTTTGTTTTTTATTTCTACCCAAAGTTATACTCGCTTTTTCTTTCAGAGATTACAATATACCTTTTTTTTTTTCATAGGACAAAATTTTTTTTGAGGACAATTTATATTATAAAATGTCTAAGAAGCTTCCTATGAAGTCAGCTGTCTTTGAGCATTTCACACTGACGGAAGATAAAAAATATTTTGTGTGTCAGTGTAAGATAAGTGACCCAGATTAAAAAAAAATGCTGTGATGTCAAAAATCATTGCATATTCAGGAAGCGATAAAAAACACTCCTACAAGAGCTTCCAATCTAAAAAGACATTTAAATCGCTTCCACCCAGAAGTTTTCAAATCTGTGACTGAGAAGGATCAGAGTGACACCAAAAAACCAGTGCCCAGCACTTCCCGCCAGGCAAAGAGGACGAAAGTGTCTCAAACATCGTAACAAGATATTTTGTAAGTGACAAAATTACTGTAAAAATTAACAGCAGATGTGTTTAAAAGACAGCTCATACAGCTTGTTGTGAAGGACGGTGTACCATTATCATTATTTGCTCGACCACTTTTACAGCTCTTAATGGAGAAATGGCCCGCAAACTTTGTGTTTTCTCTGGAAAGAGAAAGTATTAGAAAATTAGTGATTGAATAAGCCTTTAAACCAAAACAAGATCTTAAAAAGATTCTCAAGAGACGCTTTATTTTATCTTAAAATGGATGCCTGCACACGTCACAGAGTGAACTATTTTGCTATAAATGTTCGATTTGTTTTTTGACTACAAAAAATTTGTTACCCAAAACGCTGGCAGTAAAGGACACTAAAGCTCATCACACCAGTCAGTTTTTTCCAGGCCTTAGTGGAAAATGTTCTGCAAGATTATGAACTCAAAAAAAGAACAGATTCTTGCTATTGTAACAGACAATGCTTCAAATATGACACGTACAATTAAACTGATGAAAGAGAATAAGGAAGGTGAACAAGTTAGAAGAAAACTTTGGATTCAGTATGTGTGAGATGGAAAGCCACAGTCCTGATCTTGTAACAGAGGAACAAACAGATATTCCTACAGAACAACAGCAACAGATCCTTAGAATTAATTTTGGGTGGCTACTTAAAAAATTCTGTCATTTTACACATCCTGTGCACACAAGCAGTGGCGATAAAGACAGCTGCAAAGGGAATGCTGGAACTCTGATTGGCAAGGGAGGCAATGGCTTTGCTCCCAACCCCTAAAATTGATTCTATCTTGAAGAACATGCGGGAAAGGGCAATTAGTCAACCCACTCGGGGGGGGCATACTTTTTTGATGTTTGAACGATTAGTTAAACTAAAACCCCTTTCTTGTGAAATGGCCAACCCCGGTGACATTAAGGAAGGTCAATGGACACGGTGGCTGAATTAAGGGGGGGGCCGCCCCCAGGGCGGGGGGACGTTTATGAAAGTGAGCCTCCGGGGAAATTTTACTAAGCAGCACAACTCAACTTTCCTAGACCCTCAAAATCACTGAGGGGGGGGGGGAACCCCTCTAACTGAGGTAACCCAGCCCAATTTACCGGACCCGCGGGCAAAGCCCAAAAAAGGGTTTTGACCTGCGCTGCGGTGAAGCTCAGTGGGGAAATCTGGACCGTGAAGCTCAGTTTGAACTGGGGGGGGCCCCGCGCGGTCCCCAAAAGCCGAGGAACTGCCCCGCTGCAGAACCCCGGGGGTGACAGAGGAGCAAACCCCGGGGATAACCCGTGCACCTGATCCCGGAGTAAAGGGGAACGGGCGCGGAGGACCCGGCGCACTTGGGAAGAAAAAAGGGAGCCCGGGGGAAGCTCCGACTTGTTCCCCGCGGCTGCGTCCTCGCACACCCCTCCAAGCACAAACGGAGCCCTACAAACAAACAGCTGCCTACTTACACCCAACGGGAGTACATTTAAGAGGGAGGCGGTGGGATCCTTTGGGCGCCATTTTGAGACGTAACGGCTACATTGAAAGGCACTGACAACAGCACCCTGATATTTGAAAGGGTGCACTGCGGGTAGCTGAGCCCCAGATGCACAATCGCCCAAAAGCTTTTTTACACCCTTTTTAAAAACGCACTGAGGCTTCCTCAGGGAACTGTAAGGCAGTTTGAGCACACCTTTCTTACATCCACACCTCGCCCATCCAAACTCTTTCGGCTCCCCACAGAAAAAAAAAAACCAAGGCGACTGGCTGTAGTTTCTCAATAAATCTCTCACGACACAAGTGTACCTCCAGCACCACGTGGGAGAGACCACCATCCAGTGTGCCACTTGTATCTTGCCTGTCACAGAATCCCTCAATTACCAGTAAAGATCAGCCTATAGGTGATCTACATATAACAAATCCTTCACACAATTGACTTTTTTTAAACCTACGTCCCGATCTTGATATTAAAAATTTTTCCAAAACCCTTGACCAGTGTCATCTAAAATTAGGGGGGTCGTCCAAAGGGCGGCAAGTCGCAAAACCACAAAGCAAACCCCGAATTTTTTAAAAAACTCCCCACCCAACACCCGTCAAAAAAAGAACAGAACCACTCCCCACCTAATCTCCTGCGTTTCTCACCTAAATCAAAAAACCCCTAGATCAAGGTCCTTTCAACGTCCCCCCCTCAGTGAGGCAACACTCCAAAGATTATTTCCTCTTTCAGGGAAAATTTTCCCAATTTGGGACTTTAAACACATGGGGAGATCTACGGGAGTACCCAATCTAGTCCCAGAACCGAACATATAGGGGGGAAGTTTGGGAGATTTTGGGGCCCCTTCTAAAATTTTATTAATAAGCCCAACCGCCTACAATAATTTTCCACCACTGTCCGCGAAAAATGGATTTGGAGGACAATCCAGAGGGAATAATATCCGTATAAAAGGGGGCCCCAGAATCGGTTTGGCACGGATCAATTTTAACATTTCTGACAGACCTGATGGCGATTTCCTTCCGGAGGAATTCATTAGATCTACGTGGATAGAACCCACGGCTTCCCAAACCTAAACATCTCCCTCTCGCCCCCCTCGGGACGTCATCCCCAAAAAACCCTTTTTTTCCGCACAAAAGATGAATTCTTGAGAGGATGAAAAAGGGGCAACTTACCGGAGAGATTTCAAAAAAACCTCCCCCAATTCCCCGGATTTGTCGCTGGTACAATTTTGCGCAAAAAGAGTTCTTCCCTATACCAAAATTTTAAAGGGGAAAAACGCCTTAGCTATCTTTGGGGGATTCCCCATCAAACTATTATTGCTAAAGAGCACCCCATGTTGCCACTCCCCTTCGAATGCAAAAGATCTTCTTGCCACCGGAAACCCTCTTCACACTCCATGGGCTCCCCGATAAAGAAGGCAAGGAGCAGGCCAAAATCATTTCTCCCCTCTGGTCGGAAAACAGGCACGTCAAAGGAACACCTTGAATACTTTGATTCTCTATTTTAGTAATTCCTGGGGGCTCATTGTCCTTTTTTGCTAATTGTAGCCTTTGCCATTACCTACCCGATTCAGGACCGCAGTGAACTTTGACTTTTTTTTTTCCCACCGGGAAAAATCTTCCCCTAATTTGGGGGAACTCTTTTTCCCTTTCCTCTGCTTTTTAAATGCGGGTTATATGTTTCTTATTATTTTTTCCGCGGGTTATTTGGTTCCCTAGTGTTTTAGCCCCTGTATACTATGCTGTTTATGCTATGATTTCCCCTTTTTTATAGCTTTTCTCACTCCAGAGGGGTTGACCCTTTGAATGTTTCAGCTCTCATATATTCCTATATCACTAGGGGGATTAAATTTCTTCCTTAAATTTAACGGGCTGAACTCGCCTTTAGGAGGCAACCCTCTGGAGAGACTTTAAATCTAGAGGGATGTCGACGCCTTCAAAGCCTTTTAGAGATTTAGATACCCAAGGTTAAAACATAAAAATTTCCCAATCCCAAATTTCACCTTTTCTCCCAGAAAAAGGCGGGATGGCGTCTTGTTTAAGGGAAAAGGCAACAGTTTTAAAAAGGCGAATAACGATAAGGCAATACATTACCCTGAAATGCCTATTAGACAGGTCGAGTACACTATTGCCACACTTATCACCTAATAAGAGAAAATTTAGCTTCCTTACCGGGTTTGTTGCAAAAGCCAAATCTCTCCAAAAAAGGGAAACCCCTTGTTTTGTGTGGAACTTCAATATGGTTATCGGAAAGAAATGGATAATCCCACGACTCTCTCCCCTTGTGGGGACCTTGGGTCCTTACAAAAAGGGGAAAAACCTACATGATCCCTGGCGTACTCCACCCCCGGAAAAAAAAAGATTTTTCATTTTATTCAGCCCCTCACAAATCTTACTCGCAAATAGATTTTTTTTTGAAACAGCCCAATGTTCCCTAGTGTCTTCTCTGCAAAAGGGCGTAGAACCTTGTCGGCCACCCCCTGTTTTCCTTATTTTAAATGGATAACTTCCCTCTCCCACTATTCCCTTGGAGGTTAAAACACCTATATTGAAATCACAGCCTCGCTGACGAGATTAGAACCCCTTTACAAAAAATACTTTAATTGAATATGGCTCAGTGTTCTCACCTTGACCTCTGGTGTGCCATAAGGGATATAACGAGGTTTTTTCTTAAAATTGCCTCGAGAGAAAAAAGGGAAAAGGGTTAAAATAACACTAGGGAAAATCCGGGGTGCAACAACCTGTAAAAAAATCCCCCTCTCCCAAAACTTGAACATCTACGCTCCCTCAAGACCCCAAATGCAACTAATTAACCCCCACAAATAGAATCCTCCCTTGCCAGCTTTGGTGGACTTTCATATGCAGGGGGATCGCCCAGGAAATTTTTGGCCCGTAGGTTAAGCAACTTCAAGCTAAATTAAAATACCTCATCACATGAACAAAACAAAGATTATGAACCCGCAAGTATTTTGAACTCTTTTTCCCGTATTACCAGGCACTTTAAAAAATCTTAAAAGATGACCCTTCACCCCCCCTGTGCAGATTCCAACATCCAGTCTCTTTTAAGTAAACTGGGCCTTACCTAAGGTGTCTGCTGCCCAATTAACACCCTTTTTCTCCTATCACTCAGGGGAATTCAAGTCATTAACCAATTAAAAAAATAAGCCCCGGGTCCAACGGGTAAATAATGAGTATTTTAAACTTTTCCAAAAAGCCCCTTAATAATTATTTCAATAACCTTTAAAAATCCCTTTATTGTACAACTCCCCCGGCAGAGATGTTTGCCAAAAATGTCACGATCCCCAAACCGGGAAACCCTTGGATAACATTCCCCTACGGGCCCCATCTCCCTACCAATTAGATTTAAATTTTTCAAAAATTATCGCCAACGGGAAATGTGGGTTTTTCCCTCCTTTTTCAAACCTGATCAAGTAGGATTTTTCAGGGGAGGCAGCCAGGGTGGAATACGACATCCTCAATTTCCTGCAATTCTAAGTAAAGACAAATCCCCCCGTGCTTTCTCTCGATGGAGGAAGCCTTTGACCGTACAGTGGGGGTTACTTACGGGAGGGCCCCTTTTTAAATTGGCAATGGCCCGATTTTCAAGGCAATTTCTTTTTTATACCTGCCCTTTGCTGTTTTTTCCTCAGGTTTTTTGTCACATTCCTTTTAATTTCCAATGGTAAAAGACAGGGGTGCCCCCTTTCGCACAAACTTTGTCTTTTTATTGGCCCCCAGCGGAGTTTTATAAAAGGGTTTTTCCCCCCATAAGGGGGTGGAAAATTGCTGAGGTTGCCAAAGCTAGCTTAATGCGGCATGTCCCCATTATTTCCCAAAAACCGACGTCCAATCCCGCCTTTTTAACAAAATTTAGAATTCTCTGAGGGTAATGTACAAGTTAAACATTACCCAAAATCTACTATTTTGCCTCTGTTTGCCCCTCTAGAATTTGGTCTGAACTACTCCCTTTAAATTTTTCCTGGGCAACCCCAAACATTTTATATTTAGGAGTCAAGATTTTTTAAACCTTTCGATACCATAGAAGTAACTGGATAGATCTTCCTATCCCTATCGCGAAAATTTCTAAATTTTGGGGTCACACCCCCATCGTGGGGAAACCAGAATAACCTTACTAAATCCCCCTCCCCCCAGGTTTTTTTACTTGGCGAGGCATTCCCCTTTTTATCCCCAAATGGACACAGGTTTCAAAAACCGGGTTAAAAATTTATTTGGGGATCCAAACGCCTGTTTTAGACGGCAAAATCTTTACCTTTGAAAGCTCAGGAGGGATGGCCGTTCCTGACTTGCGGGGAAACAACATTTCCGCTATCTTGGGGCCGGCCTCTTGCATTGGAATCCCCCCAGTCACACCGGTGGACACATAAAAACTCCTACTGTCCTTTTGGGGACGGTTAAAGACCACCCAATGGCAACTCTTCGGGGGCTCCTCAACTTTTCTCCCTACACTATCCTTCCCTACCCACATCTGATGGATGTGTGGCAGAAACATAGCAACCAAACGTAAAGTACGCCATAAAAAAACTGTTCCTTTGACTCTGCGTATGGTGCTATTCCCGATTTCTCTAGAGCCCTGGACCCCCTAGGGAGTCTGGATTATTGGTGACTTATTTTTCCAAAGGGGGTTTCGGACTTTTCAGACCTTTCCTCCCAATATTTGTTCCACCTCGCAATTTTTTTTGTGTACCTACAGATTAGACATGCGGTCTCCCTCCTTAAACCCCGCTCTCCCCGCTGCCACCATCAAAAACCCCCCTTCCACCGGTTTTCCCATTGGGGATAGTTTCAAACAAAGTGTCTCCAGCCGCTTATGCCCCCCTGGTGGAACGCTGGAAGTTAAACTGATTATATGCAAAAAAGGAAGTGGAGATGGCTCAAACCTTCCAGTGGAGGAATGGGGGAAGGAGCAAATTCAAGCTCTACTTCGAAAAATTTCAAAACCCCCGCCATCAGGAAAAACCATCTAGGGGGTTTCCTTACCCCGGTCCGAAAAGCTCATATTTTTCCAGGGTCCCCAAAAAGTGCTGAGAAAACTGTAGGGGGCTCTCCCTGTACACATGTGGTGGACATGTCCCGTGATTAGGCCCCTATGGACCAAGGCGGAAGGCCTGATCCAGCAACTATATTGCTCACACTTCACACTCACACAGGAATTAGCTTTATTAGATATTCACTTACATGATATCTCATATCAGTATCAAACTGTAATCCAACACATACTTATTGCCACTAGGCTCACTATTGCTTATCACTGGAAGTCAATTATTGCACCGCGCTTCGCAGAAGTGATAAACCGGGTCAATATACAATACCATAGTGAGCTAAACCTTACTGTTCCCCCCCATCTAATTGCTAGGCAGAGACAGAAATGGAAGGTTTGGAGAACTTCGACATTTGCTAACTGAGCCCTGTTATGTACCTGGACAATATCTATATATACCCAGCTATATTATAAACATATGTGAGGAACCTGTGGTTTGCGGTCTTTTAGCTGCAAATTCACATGTTCTATGGGACATCCTTCATACTGTGTGTCATCTCTGTTACATGGTCTATTTTGTTTGTTTCTTTTTGCTATGGTTTTTCTCTGTTGTGTTCGTGCCGATCTTTGTATTGGAAAAATTTTCTTCAATAAAAAATTAATGATTAAAAAAAAACAAAAAAAAAAACCAGGTGGCTGAATTAAAAGAACTGCTTCAACACCCATTCAATGACTAAAAAATTACAAGCTGAGGATTTAACTCCTGGAACTTTCATAAAGGGGTGGAAGAACATGCTTTCTAGCCTATCCCAAAGAGGAGGCATAATCGCAGATGGCATTGCTGCTTCAAAGCCAAGGAGAGAGACACTGTTATTAGATAAAATTCTTTTGGCAGCTGTTTATGTGGACCCAAGTCATCGTATATTGCTGGATGATCAACAGATTACTAAAGGAAAAGAAGCTCTGACTGAGGTAGCAATTAGGATGAGTGGGCTACCAGAAGAAGAGGAATTGGGTCTTGCCAGTGCTGCTGCCATATCTTCAGCCTCATCAGATGAAGAGTTTAACTTTGAAAAGTATTTGGATGACATGGAGCAGGCAAAGCGTTGCCGCAGGGAAAAAGATTCCACTCCCACAGCAAACAAACTGACTGTATTTCAGCAAAATTTTTCACTTGCTCTCAAAGTAGAAGAGTTCAACCGATCATCAAAACTGACTGTGCATGAGGCAATTCCTTTATACCCCGAGATTGTTAGAGATGTTGCCCATGTGGTCACCGCTTTGCCACCAACCCAAGTTAGTGTAGAGAGGCTGTTCTCTAGCCTTAAAATAATTCGATCAGATTTGAGGTCATCTATGAAAGAGGATCTGATGGAGGCAATACTTTCTCAGAACAAATTCATAGACTCCACAAGTGTTATTTAGGACGTTTTTGTTTAAAACTGTTTTTCCCACTTACTGCAGCATTTTGCATATCTACAATTTATTAAAGTTTGTGTTCTAAAGTTGTATCCAATAAATATAGTTTATGTTCTACCTAAATAGTTTGATTATTGTATCATAAGGATGATAAAAAGCTTAAATTAAGTTATCTTATATGTATGAGGGAGTCTGAGTCGGGACTTTGGCTTACCGACTCCACAGCCCTGCCAAAATCTGATTCCAGGTCTCTTCTACACATTCCCAGTGTTGGTGCAGACTGGACTTGGATACAAATACAGCTTTTTCTTCAACTCTACCCACAAGTGTTCAAAAGATCAAAACAGTGTTACCCTTTAGCTTGTCAGTATCTGTTCTACCTAAATAGTTTGATTATTGTATCATAAGGTGATAAACAGCCGGCTGTTACCATTTTATTACAGTAAAGTTATCACTTAAACATGCGCCATGTATGAGGTTGTCAGGAGTCGGAGGTTTGGGTTTTTGAGCAGTCGGGGCTTCGGCTTGCCGACTCCACAGCCCTGCTGACAACCTAGATAAGGGCTTGGATCGCTGCTGCCGTTCCATCATCTCTGTCTGGCTCAGAGTCAGAATTAGAGGAGTCTCCACTTGAAGAAGCAGAGTCCCGGCATGGAGCCTCTTTCTCCGACCACTGACCGTCAGGAGAGAGCTCAGATGATCGCGAGGAAGAGAGCTCTAACCCTCTCACGCAAATTCAACGTACAGGCTGCGGAATCAACCTGGGACAGTCTGGACAGATCGCCCACTGCTAGTGAGAGCCTTGGCCCATTCCAGGTCCACCGAATCCTGACAGACGGACCCTGCGGTGGTCAGTTGAGGAGCGACGCAAAGGGCACTAGGCTGGCTGCAAGATAAGTTCTTCTGGCAACGGGCACTGGCGAAGTCGCCAGTGCTTTGGATGCAGGTGGTTTTAACCCCTCATCCTTAGTGAGGGACATGGCTGCAGGGTGTGCAGGGCAGGGATAGATGGCCCAAAGCATGCCACCTTACCACCCCAAGGTGCTGTGTCCTCCATGGAAGCCAGGAGATGCAGCAAGCAGCCAGGATGTCGAATGCCAGAAAACTGTTTAGTCTCCGCCCCCAACAGGCCCGGGCTCCTGCAAGTCCTGCCCTATCCTGGGAGAGGACTGGATCCATCTGGAACGGTACAGGCCCAGGAAAGATCGCAGCCTAGGCCTCTGTAAGCCGGGGGCTAAATTTTAACTCCTTGCCCGCAGCTCGGCTGGCCAGCACAGCTCCGGGACACCGCAAATGCAGCTAAGAAGCACCTGCAGCCCCTGGGGGGACCCATCCTACCCCCCAGCAGCCAGTGCCAAGACAGGACGTGTGGTATCTAGCGCCGGCTACAGCCAAGCTTGGGAACCCCCACCCTCCCCAGGAAGCAAAACTACGCTGCTGGGGCCGCAGGAAAACAAAAAAAAATTAAAAAATTAAAAAAAAGGAACCCCCTCCTCTCCAAAACTGCGGAAGTCGGGGTACTCGCCTATGTGACGTCTTCAGGCGTTGCGGCATCAACCCTTCGGTACCATGCACCCAGAGGTGAGGCTATCGGAATCCATAAAAAGGCAGAGGCGGCAGGTAGGGACGGGTGAGCAGTGGATAGACCAGCCAGCGAAAGAACTGACTGGGTTCCTGACGCCCTAAGGGGAGACAACGTCACGGTAAAATTACACGCTGATGACCCCCCTTATAAGTGAGAGCCAGAGGCTCCATCACCTTCCTGTAAAGAAACCAAAAATAACAAACACTGCAGAGCTGTAGAGCAGCCTCTGCCTCTTAGGCAATGTTCACACGACTTAAAACTGGACGTATTTCAGTCCGTAATTACGCGCCGGAGTGCGCAAGTTATGGTTGGCATACGTCCCAGTCATTACGGTAATCTCATAGAGAACTATGGATTACGTCTCCTCTCCCTGCTCGGCGAATACGCCGAGGGGGGAGATCATTTACATGTGAATTACCAGCGGCGTATACGTGCCGCTGGCAATGCAAGTCTATGGGCCGGCGAGGTGCCAGCCCCCCGCTCCTGCCCCCGGCCACACGGCATAGTTATGTCCCACAATTAAGCTGTGTTATCCTAGCCTTATGGACACTAGGCTGAAAACTGATCAGCCTGGCATCAGCATGGGGAATATAGGCCACTGGGGCGGGCCCAACATGTTTGGTCTGCCTATTATCTGCCTTCTAGGGCAAGGGCCTATACCCAAGGTGCTTTGTCCCCCAATGACATTGGTGAGAAAATGGTTTAACAAAAACATACTGAACAACATTTTTTGTAGCTAGTCTAGGATTTTGTTATGAGAAATATCACCTCCATCAGATCCTCCTTCATAGATTTAAAATCTAATCCAATTATTTCCATGTTAGAGAATGGCATCTCTGCACTAACTTGGGTTAAGGCAAAGTGGTGACTACATGGGCAACATCTAACAACTTCGGGGTATAAAAAAAATTGCCTGATACACATTCTGTTCTGATGAATGGTTGAACTCTTCTTTGAAAGCAAGTGAAAAAATGATATATGGTCTGTTTGCTATGGGAGTGGAATTTTTTCCCTTGCAACAACGCTTTGCCTGCTCCCTGTCACCCAAATACTTCAAAATAAAACCCATCTGATGAGGCTGAAGATATGGGAGCAGTAGCATTGGTCGGATCCAAATCCTATTGCTCTTGGCACTGCACTGAACTAAATCGCACCATTATACATTTTGGGAGTTGGTCCATTTTATGACGACTCCGACTCCACAGCCGTGGTTCTCAGAACAGTTTTCTTCACTATTAATTTCAAATATTTTCAGCAAACCAAGAGGAGACTATATATACACACACACACACAACACACACACACACACACACACACACACACACACACACACACCACACACGAGTCTACATGAACCACGCCTAAAACAACAAGAATTAGATGGACTATGTATGTGGAAGACAAGATGAAAGAATTTATATGTCGAATATCAAAAGACAAAAACCAGGAGCCAATTGTGTAAGATCACCAGGCAATTGCAGTCAAGGTGGTCTTAAGGTCTGAAGGGAAGTGTGCATAGCAGTATACAAAGACAGTTGTGTAAAATTGTTTTGCGCCTTTAAAGCTGAATGTCTTGATTCGATGTAAGGAGGGGTACAGGAACAGAAGGAAAGTTTAGAATGTCAGATAAATAAGGAGTTTCCAACCAGCCATTTATGGCATAAAACTAAATTTACAAAAAAAAAAAATAAAAAATGGAGACCAAGCAGCTTCAGGATAGGCTATAGACTGGAGAAAACCATGTTGCCGAGCTAAAAGCATCATTTGCCTGATCTACAGAGTAGGATGCAAAGAATAAATTGGTTGCATCAAAAGTGCCAAATGCTGAGAAGTGGTGTAGTGCCATTTCTCATTTTACTAGTTTGGTCTTTCAGAAAAGAGTGCTTTAACCCTTCCCGACATTGGACATATGCATACATCCTAGCAGGAAGTGCGTTCCCGCAAATGGACGCATGCATACGTCCTGGCAATCATGCAGGCGAGCCACGCACGATCGCAACAGGGAAACAGTGGTAAATTACCACTGGCCTCATGCCGCATCACCCGCTGCCGGAGCTCATTATCGCTGAAAGCTTCCGGGTAGTCTGGTGAGGTCATGCATTGTGGGCATGGTGATTGGCAGTTACCATGGCGACCAGTACACAGCAGCAGTGCTGTGTAAAAGTAATAAAACACTATATAAAATTTATACCATTGCAATTGTACCGACCCCCATAGTAAAGTTATCACATCACTTACAATGCACGGCGAACGCTGTAAAATTGAAGCCCAAAAAAACAATGGCTGAACTGCGGTCCCCCGTTTCCCCTCCCCCCCCACAAAAAAAAAAAAAAAAAAAAAAAAAAAAAAGATAGAACTGTGTGCCCAAAATGCACACTAGGCAATACATTACGTGGAAATCCCTAAAGAAGCATTTATGCTATATCATACATGAAAAAACTGAGGATTCTCTGTTCACATATTTTGATCAAAAGATGTTTAAGCTGCCCACGACTTTCAACGTGATCTCAAATAGGGCAGTCCTATGCTATCTTTTACCTCTCAATAGAGCCACATCAGTGGGTGTTTTTTTTTTTTTTTCTCTCTGGATGAAGGTCTGTTGACCCAGTGAGAGGCCTGATGTGGCTCTATTGAGAGGTAAAAGATAGCATAGGACTGCCCTATTTGAGATCACGTTGAAAGTCGTGGGCAGCTTAAACATCTTTTGATCAAAATATGTGAACCAAGAATCAGTTTTTTCAAAATGCACAATACACCCCTAGATGAGATCGGTGAGGGATGCTGAATCCAAAATGGGGTGATTTCTGGAAGGTGTCACTTGTTCTGGTACTTTGGGGGCTTTGCAAGTGTGACGTCACCCCACCAAATTCTGCGTTCCAAAAGCCAAATAACACTCCCTCGCTTCTATGTCCTGACATGTGCCCAAACAGCAGTTTACACCCACATGTAGGGTATTGCCGAACTTGGAAGAATTTGCAAAACCAAATTTTGGGTGCTTTTTTTTTTTTTTTTTTACTAGGATTCCTTGTAAAAATTAAACATTTTCAGCTACAATTGGAGATTGTTGGAAAAAAAAATTTCATTTTCACAGCCTAAAGCTAAAAAAATAAAAAATTGTCAAACACCTGTGGGGGAGGGGAGGGAGGAGTCTATATACTCACTGCACCCCTGGATATATTCCTTGAAGGGTGTAGTTTCCAACATGGGGTCTTTTTAGGGGTGTATTAAATTTTAGCACCTTAGAGTGTCTGCAAACCTGAAATGGCACTTAAAGCCGTAATGGAAATGAGACCCAAAGTCCAGTAGGTACTCCTCCTATTCTGGGGCTTGTTGTTGAGCCAAATAGCGCACTAGGGCCACATACGGGATCTCTGCAAACAGCGGAATCGGGGGAATCAATATTAAGTTGCATTTCACTGATCACATCTACCATTTTCTTATGAATAAAAATTGAAAATCTGCAAAAAAAAAAAAAAAGTTATTTTGAAGTTTCACCTCCGCTTTGCTTTAATGCCTGAGAAACATCTAACTGGTTCATAAACTTCCAAAATGCTGTTTTGAATACTTTAAGGGGTGTAGTTTCTTAGATGAAGTCCTTTATGGGGGTACCTACCATACTGGGCAATCAAAGTGACATTAGAACTGGACCCTAAAAAAAGTTATATTGCAAGTTGTCTTGAAAATTTGCTAATTACTACTAAATTTTTAAGACCCCTAATGTCGTAAAAAAAACAAAAAACCACGACATTCAAAAAATTATGCCAACCTACAGTAGACATTGGGTAGATGCTAGTTATAAACTATTTTGAGTGGAATAACTGTCTTACATGCAGAAATTTTTGAAGTTTGAAATTAGTCAATTTTTCACAATACTTTGATATTTTTCACAACTAAACAAGGACTTTTTGGACCAAAATTTCTTACCATCTTAAAGCACAATGTGTCATGCGAAAACAATCTCAAATCACATGGATAGGTAAAAGTGTCAAAGATTTATTCTCACATAAAGTGGCACATGCCAGATTTAAAAAAAAAAAAAAAAAAAAAAATGGGGCTCTGACAGAGCCCAAAACTGGCTCCGGCGGTAAGAGATTAAGAAGGATCCTCTTGGAAGTTTAACTTCATTTTCCTTCCATGCAAAAAAAAAAAAAAAGAAAAGAAAAAAAAAAAAGTATAAGAGGGTATAGGCATCAGGGGATAGGAATGCAGAAATGTTTTGTACTATAATTCTCTTCAAGCACTGCAACATAAAAAATTTCCCTCAGCCTTTACTGCACAGATTTTTTTTTTTTTTTTTTAAAGATTGGTTTTAAAATCCACCAGGTTTTAACATGCTAGATAACCCGCCCAGATTTGCAGTCAGCTCCATACACTGAACGTACGGGGGTCGACTGCAAATATGGACCAAAAACCACGGTCTTGCAATGTTAAAATGCCATTTTGGACTGCCTTTTAACACATGCTGTGTGGATGAATCCTAAAAATATCATTTATACTGCACAGTAAGCGCATAAAAAAAAAAAAAAAAAACACCAAAATTTCAGTATTTTATTTATCCTTCCACCAGAAAAAAAAAAAAACGGATTTAAAAAAGCAAAATCATTATCTCCCTAAAATGGTACCAAAATAATCACTCATTCTGCAAAAAACAAGCCCCTACAACAGCAAAAAAAAAAAAAAAGAGTTATGGGCCGTAAAAAGCACAAGAAATTATCTTTAAGGGTTTAAGTTTTTGTGTAAAAAAGTAGGCAAGAAAAAAAAAACAACAAAAAAGAAAAAAATCACAAAAAAAACCCAAAAATCCCCAATTTATTGATTACAGACTCGGTATACTGCTGTAACTCGTTATCTAAACCCCATAGCTTTAATAAAAATTAAGTTGTGTCAAAAGTTGAAACCCCAAAATAATAACCAACACACCAGAATCACTGCATATTGTTCATCCTGCCTGCCAAAACAATTGATAAAGCGATCAGTGTCATTAACTCCATAACTGTACCCCACAAAAAAATAAAATAATAAATTAACTCATCCTGCAAAAAAGCCCTTCATTAACTGCAAGTACAGAAAAGTAAAGTTATGGCTGTCAGACTGACAAAAAACACAATTTTTCACAAAAGCATTTCAATTGTGTAAAAGTAGTAAAAAAAATAAAATACGGTGAGCATTGTAAACAATCCACATAGTAAAGTTAAAGTCACTTATACTGAAAATGAAACCCAAAAATCAATAGCGGAATTGCTGTCACCCCTCTTTCCCAATTTCACTGCCCAACACACAGATACACAAAATGTGTGTGAAACCAAAATGCACAATACATCCATAAAATGTATTCTCTAAAGGGAGTGGAATACAAAATTGGCTGACTTAAGGAGGGTTTCACTTGTTCTGGTACTTTCGGGGCTTTGCAAATACAACAAAGTATCTACCAAACGCTGCCTTCCAAAAGCCAAATTGTGCTCCTTCCATTGTACACTCGGCCATGCGCCCAAACAGCAGTTTATACACAGATGTACGGTCTTGTCGAACTTGTGCTAAAACGGCACAGTATTGGCGGGGGGAGGGGGGAGTTCCATTTTTAGTTTCACAGCCTAATGCTGTGAAACTAAATATTGAGTATATTGGCCTATAGAGGCCAATATACTCAATATCTGGATATATTACTTAAAGGGTGTAGTTTCTTAAATGAGATCTTTAAGTTTTAGCACTGTAGGATGCCCGCAAACCTGTAATCGTTCCCAAAAAAAATTACCTAATGAAAATTTGACTCAAGTCTAGTAGGTGCTCCTCATTCTGAGGCCTGTGATGGAGTCAAAAAGCACATTATTGCCACTTATGTGGCATTTCTAAAAATGGTAGAATCAGAGAAAAATCAATACAGAGTTGCGTTTCCCTGTTAACATTTACAGAGTTTTAGGGTATGTTCACACGGCTTATTTTGGGGTGCATTTCGTCGCGTACTGCGCTTAATACATGGGGAAATGCGCCTCTTAATTTCAGTAATCTCTCAGAGAACTATGGATTACACCTCCACTCCCCACTAGTACAATATGATAAGTGACGTATCAATTAGTTGCGGCAATTACACACAGCGCTGTGGGAGTACACGCTGATCAGCACGAAACACTACTGCGGTGCGTACTGTACGCACCGCAGCACATCGTGTGAACATGCCCTTAGTGAATGGATAAAAGTTGAAAATATACAAAAAAAAAAAAGTCTGTGCAACACCTAAATGGTTTCTAAAATGGTGTCATGTATGGGGGTGACAAAATTATGCCAATGTCCAGTTGACCTAGTAAAGGGTAGTTAAACTTTTGAATGGTATAACTGTCTTGCAAGCAGAATTTTTTGAAGTTTGAAAAATATCAATATGAATTTTTTTTAAAAATTGCCGTTTGATTGTATAGAAAAAAAAGTTACGAACTTAAAAGCACAAGGTGTCATGAGAAAATAGTCTCAATCACATGGATAGGTAGAAGTATAAAAAAGTTATTCCCACAAAGCAACATTTCAGGATTTCAGAAACTGAAGCTGCGAGGTAATGGTTATTGGTAACCGGTTAAAATGATTTGTGCAATGGACTGCATGCTCCTTCAATGCCAGAAAAATATCTATAACATAATGGAACTGTAAGCAGCAGTCAATCTAAATGTTTGAAGTTCACCCAAGAGATACAAATCAAACCACAAAACAAGTATTTTTAAAGGAATACACCTCCAAATCCGTATATAACCACAAAGAAAAAAAAAACTATTTAAAATCCAATTTTTAATGATATCCTGCTAAAAATCTAACATCTGTGGTTAGCAAAATTAAAACAAACAAATATAGTCACAATCCTAACAATCTGCTGTAGTAAGAAGAGTTGCTCCTTAAAGACAAATTGACAGCAAATATTTAGAGAAGAGGAAGGGATGGGTTATTTGATCATATCACCCCACTTGACCCACACAAATATCTGTCCACCTACAGTACCCGCCCCGATAAGGCAGACTCCATCACATACCTACACATGTCATCTTTTACTCTATCCTAAAAAAGGAGGTATGTCCTAATGTTTCAGTACCACTGCCATCTCTTCCTCAGGGGACTTAAAGCAGTTGGGACAAGGAAAAAGGTCCATGAACAGCAAGATTAATGCCGGACGATGAAATCCAGACTATATAGGATATTAACCCTATATAGTCTGGATTTCATCATATTGCTCTTTCAGGTACTTCACATTTATAAAAAAAACAAAAAAAAAAAAAAACACACACACTCACACACTGCAAATGATTCTGCATTCCATTTGTCAAATCTTCTCATCCCAAAAACATACGGGGGGGTAAAAATTTGCCAGGACCGTGGAGTCAGTAAGCCAAAGCTCTGTATTGATGGTAACATCAGGCTTATCAACTTATGATATGAGAATCAAGCTATTTAGGTAGAACATACACTGACAAGCAAAATGGTAACAATGTTTTGAAATTTTGACTTTCAGGCTCCATATCTTACCATTCACTACAGCTTTGAATGGGAGACTACCATTTTATACACAATGTTAGCTATCTTCTACATAAAATTTGACTTTCAAGTATTTAGCATCTGCTTCGTTCTGCAGATTCTTGTCATAACCACAGTGTTACTGTTTTGCTCCTAAAATCAAAATGTTATTATTTTGTTAGTATTTGGTAAATCTACCTTTGGCTTTTAATACTGCCTCAAGACTCCTGGGCTTTGGATTAGAGTCAAGCATGTCTTGACCAAACTCTGATCCCTAGTCTCTTGCTTCTCATGTTGGTACAGATTGGACTTGTGGGTAGAGTTGAAGAAAATAGCTGTATTTGTACCCCAAGTGTTGGATTGGGTTGAGGTCTGGGGACGGTGGAGGCCAATACAGCAACCTTACTTCATTGTCATTCCTTCTCCAACCTTGATTTATGCTAAGTGTCGTTCCTGAGTATATGAAGTACCTCATCGTGTAGGATATTCACATTTAACTTGGCCTTGAAATCCACATGTTTAGCTGTGAAAAACTCAGGATTCCTACACCGAATTTTAATGATCTGTTAGCCCTATTTTTCCCGGCCCATTTGCACCCATCAGAGCCCGGTCTACTGACTCATCGCTCCAAATCACCTGTTTGCAATCTTCCATTTTTCGTACTTCTCCCTCCCCCCCAAACTTGAGCCAACATTTCTTATGACAGGATTCAAGTCGAGGCTTCTTCACCTTTTTTTTTGGGCCATCATTCCAGACCTGTGTAATGCGCATTGCATGATGCTTGCGTCAATGTCTGATCTCCCTCTTCGGAAGAATATGAGCCACCTCCACTGCCATGTTGGAACAGATAGACCTTGATGAGCAGACTTATTGATTGATATTTTGCCTAGATGTCCACCTCTTGGCTTTTGAATGAATGGACGGACTTCATTTCATATTCTTCAGGCCGTCATGGCCTCACATGATGCAGTTTGGTAATTTTCTTGGCCGAGAGACGCTATTGATGAGCTGGATGAGGAGCGTTCTTTTCTTTGGAAATCTTCATGGCTGCTTGAACCAGTGACCTTTTGCTTGGAAATCAGTGTAATAACACACTAATAGGAAATGTGAGAACAGGTTGCAATTTGTAGTATATAAGAAAAATATTGACCCATCAGGAGCAAAATAACAATGCAGTTACATGGCAAGAATCTGTACATATGTTAAATAGTTGCAGGACAAAGTTCTGTATGAAATAGGCAAGATGATTGTCTATAAAACGATGGTAGTCTCAGGTTCAAAGCTGTAGTAGATGGCGAGATAAGGAGCCTGAAAGACAAAAGTTCTAAACGTTGTTATCATTTTGCCTGGCAGGGTAAAATCTATTTATTGGAATACAAGTTGAGCAAAAAAACAACTTAAAAATATTGTAAGTATACAGAACACTGCAGTAAGTGTAAAAAACCAGTTTAATCAAAACGTAGTGAAACATTTGTTGAGTGAGTCTATGCATTTGTTAGGAGAAACCGTATCGCTGCCATCAGATCCTCCTTCATACCCTGTTTCCCCGAAAATAAGTGTCTTATACTGATGCTTGCTCTTAAGACTTATTTTTAGAGGACACTTTGGCTGCTTATGCTGATGTTTGTGATGAAAACACTGCAGTATATTAATACATGATGGTTTGCGCAAAGTCTTATTTTCAGGGAAACAGGGTAGAGGACCTCAAATCTGATCTCATTTCCAGGCTAAAGAATGGCCTCTCTACACTAACTTGAGTTGCTGGCAAAGCAGTGACCACATGGGCATTTTTTAAAAAGCAAGTGACCAGATTAAAATGTCAACTGTTATGGGAGTGGAATCTCTTGCCCTGCGATAACACGTTGCCTGCTCCAGGTCATCCAAATACTTTAAACAAGTCTCACCCGAGTAGGCTGAAGATATGGCAGCAGTAGCATTGGCGAGACCCAATTCCTCTTGCACTTTGGCACAGCACTGAACCATACCAACTTATTACACATTTTGGGAGTCAGCCCATTTTATAAGGACGCCACCAGAATGGACACCGACTCAACAGCTCCCTGGGACCTAATGGCCCTCCTTCATACAAGAAAACCCCCACCCATTAAGATTGTGCATGTTAATGTGGAACACAATTTCAACATGGAAAGCTTGCAGATAATGGTTTCCCCTCCACTTTTTATTGAATAGGTTCTTGTCTTTAGTGGGTCATCATGAGTTCCAATTGGGTGTGGAGAATCTGCATCTTAAAATTGGGAGTAGGGAAAGGAATTACCTTGTAGGAAAACGATTGCATTAAGTATATGTCCCTTTCACTGTTTTCCAGGCGACATACCAACTCCCTGGCTCGCATTTCCTATCGTACAGTCAGGTAATGGGTTTTTTGTAAAGCAGGAATTCCCCTCTAATCCCTTTGGTCCACTTGTCATTTAAGTGACAGTTCAGAATTAGATCTTCAAGAATTAGGGGTTGGAACCAGTTTTGCAAAGCCAGTTATTATGATCAATGGTGAAAAACCCATTTCCATTTTATGCTTCACACCATTTATGGATTCAACACTCCCCTGCACCACACTGTAAGGTGGCCTGTCCAAAACGCTTGGAAAAGGGTACTGGACATGGGGTTGCTCAATGTCAATTACTACTGAAATAGTTTGATTGCTCTATTAAAAAGGACAAGTGGCGGGTGAAAATACCTTGAACCATTTTGTTCTATGATCTTGCCCTGTCGATCAAGCGTCCTAACGCAATACTCCTCATTTTGCTGTTAGCTCACTAGATGGTTGGATGAGAAAATGCAGGGAATCTTCAAGATTCTGAAGCAGGTGAAATATAATCTCTTTATAGATGAAGTCGAAGAAGAGCTTTCTAAACAAACCCAAACTGAGAAACTTAAGAAATGGGGCCCTTTAATTTGTAGTGAAGACAGATTAATAGTAACCCCTTTCAAGTCTACAAAGAAGTATTTACAGGTGAAATGATCTGGTTCACAGGGTAAAACAAACTCCCAGACTGAGGGTGGGGACTAGAAGATGGGGTGGGGAGAGGGGGGAAGGAATCATCATGGTACCTCATTTGCTTACAAGCTTGTAGTAGTGCAACTATTCCAGCTTGTTTGGAGAACTGAACACAGATGCACTCGCCCTTTTTACTTTCCATCCTCTCCCTGCATTTTGTGATCAGTTTTGAGACACAGGCTTATGTTTCTTACCTAGATTACTAGGTGTGAACATCTTGCTTTCTCACTAGTTTATTAGGTCTCCTATAATTTCTGTATTTGTTTTCTGTACAGTAAGCTAATGCGAGTCATATTATAAGGTAGAACTTCTCACTTTTGTGAGCTCTTGTTACATGAATGTAAAATAATGAATTTAATGAAGGAATCTGTTAGAGACACTTACCTTTTGTCCTTTACCTGTCATGACTGTACATATGAGTTTTAAAATAAATTAGAAAAAAACTATTTTTTTATTGCTTGTCCATAATAGGTCCATATAGTTTTTAAATAATGTATAAAATTTTTTTAGACTTATCAAGGCAAGTCTGAAATGCTTAAACGCATTCATAGTGGATTTACAGACCATGTATTTTGACTTCATATATTTGGAATAAAAACTTGTGACGTCTAGAAAAGAGCTGGACTTGTTTATACTTCAGTATAGTCTAGCCCTTTTCACTCTGTAGTTCTGTCTTCTGTGCAACTGAACATAAAAACTGATGACATTACCGGATGTTATCAGCCCATATTTTCACCAGAATTTTTTTTATTTGGTCTGAAGAGTGTGCTAATCTGGCATGAAAACGCACAACCAATAAGGGATGACCTGCTTTTAAAGACCTGATGGCAACCATTTTTCTTCTTTTTGACCCTTTCTTAAATTAAAAATGGGAAATTCGATAGTTTTGTAAAACTGTCACTTTACTTTTTATATACCAGCATCAAGAAGTCACATGGTAAATAACTGGCAATATGTATAAACTATCAAATAAATCTATCACAACCCAACATAGCAACAATTTAGCACCCCACGATCGCCTCACAGGAGCACAAAACCCAAATAATCTGGTGACAGAGGAAGGACTCAATGTAACCCCCATATGCCATGGTGCAATCTACAATTTTGGCCACTGCCAGTGGGTGTAAGCTGTATAACCCAGTGGACACCCGCCATGTATGAAGTAGGCTCAAGTCTTGAGTCAATGCTATTTTCTCCTGGTGTACATTCACACATGCATGGTTGATGGCACAGTTATTATATAACACTTGCATAAAATAAGTTACCTTGGATCAAACGCAGGTTGTACTGCGTGAGGATTTCGACGAGCAGACCAGAAAAACAGCAGTCTGTCAAATTTTGGTTCTATGTCCGCAAACTGAGATTTGCCTTCAGGAAATATTCTAAGTACTCCTCCATTTGCCTTTGAAAACAAGGAAATGCATCATATAAAAACAGTGAAAAATTAAAAGTGCACTGCGTACATTGCTGTCCTCTTTGTGGAAAAAGGTTATTTTCTTGCTTTGTGCGAGTTATTAGATTGGTGGCATTTATTTCCTAATACAGTATAATGTAGGTGTGATTCCCCCATTTCCCCTAAGTGCCTGTCTTCCATATAAGATGATCAAGTAAATCAAATTACATCCATTGTCCCAGAGCTTCTTCCATATATATCTATCTATCTATCTGAAAAGGCCCCATAGAAGAATAGTTAGGCTCTGTATCTAAATGTGCCAACATGCTCCTGAAAGACCTACATGCACTAAATACTGTGTATAGAGATTGATTTGCATTTACCCATATATATTCCCCTTTTCTAAACTCTCCCTACCAGTTAAAATAGATGCTAAAAATGGTAAATAACCTACATTTGCCACACCTATCACCCCCCTCCTCCCAAAACCTTCAGACCACACAAACCTGTTCTAATCTCTGGATTCAGTCATATGCAGCACAGAGGACACCGATTAAGAAACATTGTGGATCAACATCAGTGAGAGACTGGGGGAGGACACTGGGGTTCTGGCAGTGGTAGTAAAGAGTTTATATTTAAGTACAGTGGGAGGTTATTTAAAAGTATTGGGAATGCCTTTCCAGCAAGGCCCCAACACTTCCTGCACACTTTCTAGAGCATAGTGTGCAACCCTTTAGTTCTCCCTCCTTCCATGCCTATGTATAGCACACAACTGCTACATCTACTTCATTGGGAAAGTGGGGGGTGGTAGTTTCTACTCAGCAATGTCACATGACATGAAGCAATATAGGCTATATCAACTATTCCAGAAATAAAAGTACTTAAAAGGGAAACAGACAAAAACAATTGCCCTATTAATCACTGCCCTAATTAAGCACTGTTAATACCAAAGCTGTGGAGTCGGTAAGCCAAAGCTCTGACCCCTCAATTTCCCTAACTAACTTAGACTCCCTCATACATAGTACATATTTAAGTGATAACTTCACTTTATCACTTATGGTACAATAATCAAGCTATTTAGTTACAATATAAAATATTTATTGGAATCCAACTTTAAGGCAGTGTCCACACGGCTTATTCAAGCCGTAATTGCGGGACGGATTTCGCCCGCAGTTACGACTTGAATAAGGGGCGTATTCCGCCAGGATAATGTGCATGTCACTTTCTCCCCCCCGCGCAGGATTCGCTGAGTGGGAGGAGCGACGGAATCCAGTTCTCTTAGAACTGTGGATTACCGTAGTTACTGGGACGGATTGGAGCTGTATTGCAGTGCAAATACGGCGTGCAGTACGGCTCCAATCAGTCTCAAAATAAGCCATGTGAACGTGGCCTAAAACACAAAAAAAAAAAGCCTAAAAAATGGTAGCCAAGCAAAACCCGGCAATAAGTGGGAAAAGGCAGTTTTACAAAAACACACTGAACATTTGAGCGAGTTAGGAATTTCGTCTGAGAAATAGTATTGCCTCTATCACATCCTCCTTCATACCCTGTTACCCCAAAAATAAGACCTAGTGCCATTTTTTTTTTTCAAGCTTAGAATTGTAAGGCCTGCCCTGAAGAGAGCTAGCAGCAGTCATTGAGATATCAGCTTTAGCAGATAATTTAGATAGGTCTTACCGTGTGTGGGAGGCTACCTGGAGGTGCTCTTAAGACAAGTGCCATTGCTAGACATGAGAGATTGGGACACAGGAAATCCAGGGTTTGGAGAGTTATGATAATTTTCCAGAAGATAACATGAAAGTCTTCGAATAAGTTGCTTTTTGTTCATGAATACCGGGATTGGTAAATGTACCATAGATTGTTTAACATCTAATTAAGAGTCACAAGAAACTCTTTATGGAATTCAGTCTGGTTATGTTGATGACATGCCCACAGTATATTAATAAATGTTGAATTTTTTTGTTCAATAATAAATTCTTGTTGATGGAAAAAGACGTATTCCCTGAAAATAAGACCTAGCAGTATGTCTTTAGGAGCAAAAATTAATAAGGGTCTTACTTTTGTGGAAACTGGGCAGGTGACCTCAAACCTGATCTAAATGTTAAAGGCTAGAGAACAGCCTCTACACCAACTTGGGATTGTGGCAAAGCGGTAACCACATGGGCAACATCTAAATTTCTGTGTATAAGGGAATGGCCTCATGCAGGTCAGTTTTAATGAACGGTCGAATTTCAGAACAAGTGGAAAATTTTGCTGAAATATGGTCACTGTTTGCTATGGGAGCGGAATCTTTCCTTGGGGCAACGTTTAGGCCTCGTTCACACGGCTTAAAATGGGGCTGATTGCAGGCGTACTGCGCGCCGTATTTGCGCTTCAGTACGGCTCCAATCCGTCGCAGTAACTACGGTAATCCACAGTTCTCAGAACTATGGATTCCGTCTCTCCTCCCCACTCGGCTGGCGTAATTGCGGGGCGAAATTCGTCCCCGCAATTACGCTGACAATAAGCCGTGTGAAACGGGCCTTAGCCTGCTCCATGTCATCCAAGTACTTTTTAAAATTGAACTCATCTGATGAGGTTGAAAATACGGTAGCAGTAGCACTGGCAAGACCCAATTCATTTCTTTTGGCAATCCTGTAGCCCACTCATCCCAACTGCTACCGCAGTCAGTCCTTTGTATATTATTGCTATTTTGCCTGTCTCTGAGGTCTGAACGCAGATGGCATTGCTGCTTCAGTGAAATAGACCATTAGAAGCGGCTTATGTGGACCCAAGTCATTAGTAAGCTGTTGATAATCCAGCAATATACAAAGGGAAGGAAGCACTGAGGTAGCAGTTGGGATGAGTGGGCTTACAGGACTGCCAAGAGGAACTGGGTCTTGCCAGTGCTTTGTCGGTAAAGGGTTAAAATGAACGCTGCAATTTCCATTCATTTTGGTATGTGGTCCTTAAAGACAACACTTAGGCACATGTAGCATTTAACAAACACCCTTGGGGGTGGTGGTGGGGAATTGACCTGACTATTTGACGGCTGAGGGGGGAATTGTGTTTTTTTCTTATACTCCAATGTCCTACTGGCCATGATGTGGACGATCCTTTGTTGACATGTACATTTTAACCTGTATTATCGCATTTGTATGCCTGTTTCCACATGTTTTGAAAATAAAAATATATTGCCAAAAAAAATAATTGGAATAAATTTAAAATCAAGAAAGTTGCATGCATTCCAAGCTGGTAGCAATTAAAAGTACACTTCAGCCTGCAAAAATGCATACACGGCGCAAGTATGGTTTTTTTAATCACATTTTGCAATATCACACACACACAATTGTTTTTGCAGCAGATGGGGAGGGGGGGGGGGGAGGAGGGGTGGGGGGGGAATAAAATTCACGTTGATGACCCGGACACCCGTGCAGCAGTCACATGCCCAACCAGAAGAGAACCACAACAAAAACAGAAGACTGGAGAGGCACAGCACTGAAAGCGGTGCAAAGGGAGGCAAGTATATTAGGTTTTTTGGAATACACGAATAGTACAACCACATAAAAGACATTAGGGCAGATGTTTCATTAGTGTCTAGAGCGAAGACAATTTTAAGTTAGACTAGACCGTCTTAAAATAGCCCACATTTACCATAGTGTTCATTAATCTGGCGCAGGTTAATGAGTGCCATTAATTCCAGGAGGCTTTACATTTGAGGTATGGTTTAAAGTGTATTTGTTTGGCATATGACATAATATTGATAACTAAAAAACTAACAAAGGGCAAGAGGGCCTTGCCTGTAAAGGCTTATACTCTACAAGGAAGGAGGAAAGAGTCAGAAGGTGAGAGGGTGTTGTGACAGAATGGTTATTGTGGGTTATAGGCTATTCTGAAGAGATGGGTTGTCAGGTTGCTTAGTCTGAGGTGTTGGGGCAGTGAGTTAAAGTACAGGTAAAGTAAGGGAGAAGTCTTGGAGACTTGTGAGAAGCTGTCATAGGGAGATCAGAAGACTGTCCTGTGAGGAGCCATATCCAAGTGTTTCTCAAATAAGAATATCAGCCAAAAGTTTTTTTCCCCCCAGCAATTCAAAAAGTGAAACTCTTATTTAGTCATTACAAAAAAGTGAACTTTCAAGTGTCTATTTGTTAATCTTAATGATTATGGCTTACAGACAAGAAAAACCAAAAAGCTATCTCACAAAATTAAAATAATTGTGGGGAAGACTGCTGACTTGACAGATTTCCAGAAGGCAATCGTCGACACCAAAGAGAGCAAGCCACAAAAGCTCATTGCTAAAGAAGCTGTTCAGAGTGCTGCATCAAAGCATATTAATGGATAGTGGAGCAGAAGGAAAAAAAGTGTGGTAGAAAAAGATACACAAGCAACTGGGATAACGGCAGCCTTGAATGGATTGTTAATAAAAGTTCATTCAAAAATTTGGGAGATTCACAAGGAGTGGACTGGTCCTGGAGTCAGTACTTCAAGAGCCACCACACACAGACTTATCCAGGACATGGGCTACAAGTGTCACATTCCATGTGTCAAGCCACTCAAACACCTGAAACGTCTCACCTGGGCCAAGGAGAAAAAGAACTGGACTGTTCAGTAGTCCAAGGTGTTTTCAGATGAACGTAAAATTTTGCATTTAATTTTTAAATAAAGGTCCTAGAGTCTGGAGGAAGAGTGGATAGACACAACCAAGCTGCTTGAGGTCTAGTTTGAAGTTTACACAATCGGTGAAGGTTTGGGGAGCCACGTCAGCTGTTTGTGTAGGCCCAGTATGTTTTATAAAGACCAAAGTCAGCACATCAGATTGCCAGGAAATTTTAGAGCACTTCATCTTTCCTCCGCTGACCAGCTTTTTGGAGATGGAATTTTCATTTCCCACAGGACTTTGCACCTGTCCACACTGTCAAACATATCAATACCTGGTTTAATAACCACAGTATCACTGTGCTCGATTGGCCAGCAAACTCACTAGACCTTAACACCGTATTGTCAAGAGGAAGATGAGACACCAGACCCAACAATGGAGACGGGCTGAAGGCTGCTATCAAAGCAACCTGGGCTTCCATAATACCTCTGTAGTGCCAAAGGCTGCTCGCTTCCATGCCACATTAAATGTAAAAGGAGCCCCAATTTATTTTTTTTTTTTATACAGTTGGTCTATAATATTCTAATTTTCTGAAATGACGACTTTTGGAGTTTCCTTGGCTGTAAGCCATAATAAAGATTAACACTTGAAAAACATCACTAATTACTTCACAATATGTGGCTGATATTCTAATTTATTGAAAAGCACCTGTAGAGAATAAGGGCATGTCCCAACGGCATGGGTTTGCGGACGGTTTTTCAGACCGTGTGAAAAACCGGCCGCAAACGAGCACAACAGGCTTCTATGGAAAACCCGTGCAGCAGTCCCCACTGCACGGATTTTCCGCCCGCAGGCCGCACGAAAGACATTAAAAAGCCCCCACCCTCCCCCTCCGCAGCCGTGTTTGTCCATTGCCGTGTAAACGGGCCCTAAGGCAGAGATGTATGGAGGGGAGAGATTATGGTGAACCTTGTAGGTCATTATTAGTAACTTGAACTGAATTCGCCAAGAACTGGGTAGCAGTAAAAACGAGCTAACAGTAAAATGTCGAGTAGAACTTAGAACAGTAGTAGTGTTCGGTTCGAGTCGAACCCCATTAAACTCAATGGGGGGAGGGGGAGGGAGATTTTCTGGTTAGTTTTTATACCTATACAGGTGAGAAGTTGACATTACCATCCATAACAGTAAACTGGATACGTGGAACAACTTTGTGAAGAAGATGTGGCTGTAATTGACCAAAAAAAAAAAAAAAAAAAAAAAAGGCTAAAATACTTCATTCCTTTCAATGGCTAGCTGAAAAGATGATGACAGCTTGCAAGCAGGGGCGTAGCTATAGGAGGTGCAGTGGTAGCAGCTGCTACAGGGCCTTGCATCCTGAGGGGGCCCAAAAGCCCCTTTGACCCATGAGAGATTTGGAGATTGTGTGTTCTACAATTACTGAACCCCTAAAACTGCAAAAATTTACTTTTCTCCACTCGGAATAATTTTCACCAACCAAACACTAGTTAGAGTATATGACTTTGTAAAGGAGAATTGGAGACGTATAAAATTATTCCACCCCCAATACTGCAAAAATGCAACTTTTGGGCACTAAGTATGATTTACCAAATCCAGGCAAATTTGGCTTTTGGAATTTTTTTTCCTTCTCTGGTGTACTGGATAAACGTTATATTTTTATACAAATCTGACTTTTTTTGGACGCAGCGATACCAAATATGTTTATTTTATTATTATTTGTAAAATGGCGAAAGGGGGGGCGATTTGAATTTTTTACTTTTTTTTTCACTTTAACCTTGAATCCCCCTAGGCTGTATCACCACTAGCGGGTGTGGTCGTTAATACAGCCTAATGCACTGCATAGACAATTAGGCTGTACCAAGATGGCGTATTCCCCACTTCCTGCCTGGGGCCACAAATGGGGAAAACGAGAACATGGAAGCCTTCACAAGGCTCCCAGCTGCCATGTTCACCCATCGGAGCCCTGCGATTACAGGGGCTCCGATTGGACCAAGGAGCAGTGCGCAGCACCGCGTTTTATTCATTTAGACGCCACGGCATCTAAATGGTTTAACAGCATTGGCAGGCAATGCTGCCCCCCCCCCTCCCGTAACCGGCAGGTGTTAGTGGCTAATTGCAGCGGTGTAACATATCGGCTGCCCCTGCTACACAACTTTTTAAAGGGTGAAAACGATTATTAAATGCCCTTCAGAAAAAGGGGGACAGTGAAGACAAGCAACTTTGAAATTTTGGATTCATTAGCAAAGCTGCCTTGTTCTCACAGGGGCCCCCTATCTTGGTTTTTATTTACACTGAATCAGTGTGGGTCAAAAGATCCCCTCCTTGAAATTCACTACGGAGAGCTCTTTTACATTCTGTACAGCCCCCCTGGGCCCCATTCACGGGCTTACGAATATCAGTTGGGGGCCCTTTTTTCTGTCTCCACACCTAGCAGAAACAGACTGCAGCGATTGACAATGAGAAAAATGACGTTTTTTGCCTGTCCCTCTCCCTGCATACCGCAGATCGTGCTTTCTTAAAGCTGTAAACATCTCCACTGTAGAATCTTTCCAAATTTAATTTGTTTTCAGCCTGTTATTTAACTTTTTATAAAATAAGACTGAATGGGAAGAGACCATAAATTGTGGATGGGGGGGGATTTGGGAGTGAAGGGGAAAAGTCATCCAGGGGGAGGGAAGAAACGCCCTGCATTCACAACTGGGAAGCTAAGAGAAGGGACCGCCAAAAGTAAGGAACGAACATCCCTTTCCCACACCAGGACTCCCTTTGGGGGGTTGGGGGTTAAATGTGAGAGGTGATTATGAGAGTCTAGTCTAACCTTAAACCATTTTTAGTTGGTTTACATTATGCCACTAACTGTGCCCTTTTAGGCTAGTTCACAGGGTTTTAATTGGGGGGATTAATTACCCCCCAATTACCCCTTTGTGGCCGGGGGGAGCGGGGGAGTGAGCGGGTGGGCCCATTCCCCGGCCTTTGCTTAAATTTGCCAGCGTGCTTTTAACGCCGCTAGTATTCACAGTAAATTATCTCCCGCCCGGCGGATTCGCCGGCGAGAGAGGGACAAATCCATAGTTCCTTTTAGAATTGGAATTACCATTAAATGGGCCGTTTTCGGCCCGAATTGGCGCATTTTGGGCACGAAATTTAGGGGACCGAAATACCCCATTTTAAGCCGTGGAACTTTTGGCTTTTTTGACATTCAGCAGCGCAGGCTAAGCCACACCCATTTCCCTGAGAAGCCGAACTCCTTTAGAGGTCACTCCCTTTTGTTGTACAAAGGTGCAGAAGTGTCTAGAAACAGTCTAAAATACATAATGTGGTGCAACGCATGAGTGACAATTTTTAGGGGCACACAGTCTTGATAAGTCTGCCCCAGTCTATATACATTGAAGCTCTCAATGTCAGACCATCACTTTCTAAAAAATTTTTTCAGCAGTTTATTTCTTCACCTGACTTGCAAGTTTGTTTTGCCCCACTGAGTTTTTTTTTTTTGGGGGGGGGGGGGGGGGGGAAGGTGGGAAAGGATTTTAAATATTTTTCAAAAAAAATTAACCCCGACACTTTACATTGACGAAAACTAAAAATGTCACGTAAATCTGCTTTCCAAGAGCCGTTAGTTTTATCCATGGGCAGCTTGTAATTGTCAATGGAGCAGAATTAAATAGGGGGATGGAAAAATTTGGGGGTTCCCCTTTTTCAAGAGGAGTGACATTTATTTATTTTCTGTATAACAACATTTCAAAACACTGTTTTGCATTAATACCTTCATTATTTTTCCCCATCTATGAACTTGTGAGCTTGTTTTTTGTGGGCTGAAGTCTAGTTTCTGCTGGTGTAACTTTGGGATACTTATGACTTGTTTCTAATTCCATCCTCCCATATATTACTCTTATCACTGCAATGTCAGTATATCCATCTTTTTTTAGGCCTGTCTAGAGAACAGATTATCCAGTTAATTTTTCTTCTCCCCCCCCACAAAAAAATACACTTTACTAAGCAGATGTGCATCTCAAATTTCTAGACACTTGTGAGGAGGAGGAGAAAAAAAAAAAAAAAAAAAAAAAAAAAAAAAAAGGCAGGGTGGGGTTTTTTAAAGGGTTTTTTTTTAAAAGGGGGTTGTCTCATTTCACAGAGCAGCTTTCATCATGCAACCTGTCTCTTCCTAGTCAGGCTACAGGAAATTAATATAGCAGCACCGTACCCAAAAGGGGTCCCAAATTATTCTGACTAAAAGCAGAAGTTTGCCCCGGGACTCTCTGGACTTTAAAGTAAAAAAGTAATTAGTCTTTGTAAGTTCAGACAACACTCAAGCTGCAGGCAGCTCTGTGTGGCAACAAGTGTGATCAAGTCAGCCCTGCTATCATAAGAAACCCGCAGGGGGGGGGCTGGGGCGGCAATCATAAACAGAAACTAAAGTCACCAAGTGAAAAATCCTTATAACTAAGAAAAAAACCAATATTTGGAAAACCTCTTCATCTACGGTTCCCTACATGTTGAAAGCGAATCTTTATAATGAGAACACTTAAAAGTGCTCAGAAAAGGGGCGGTGTGTGATTTGTTTTAATTGATTCATTGACCCAGCAATGACACACCCGGCCTTTCCTTTTTTTCTAGTCAAAGAAGTCTCTTTATGTGAAGAACTGTAAGTCACATTGTAGCTAAAAAGGTTTAAACTTTTGCCTCCCGCACAAGGTCCTCGGTTTTTAAATTCCCTGCAGGAACAAAATGTTTTATTTTTCTTTATCAAAGCACACCCCATTAGGGGTTTTTTTTTACATTTATTTGCCTGTTTGACTAATTACTAAGGGTACAAAGGGGCGGAGTAGTATGACCACCCATGTTTGAACACTCAGTAACTGCCTCGAGGAATGCTAGCATGGTGACCAGGCTAAGCTCCACCCCGGGCGTTTCCCCCCTTAGACTCTGTAAACAATGGATCACTAAAAGGGGCAGCAAGAAAACTGTCCAAATTTTTTAATAAAGTGAAAGGTGAAAAGGTTTAGTATTTAATTAACAAACGTCCCATGTTAATTTTACTTTGTGGCAAAACCCCTTTAAGGTCAGCTTTTACCCGACACTTCAATTTTCAATTTATTGTCACCAAAAGGCCTACATACGCATCTCCATCTTTTCTGACTACACAATTTTTACCAATTTATTAATTTTGCTGCATTAAAGGGACTTTCCACTTAATGGCGTTTCTAATACTTTTGCAAAATAAACATAAAAGTCCCCATATAACAGCTTGTAAAAAACTGCGTCAATTCTTTCTCACTAAAGGTCAAAGGGAATTTCGGAATTCGGGGGGAAAAAAAAAAAAAAAAAAAGGAGTTCTCCAGGTGGTAATAGCACATCTGTAGGATACATTGTCACTCATTGATTGTGTGGGTCTGTCTGCTGAGAACAGAGAAACCGCATCATTAGAAAAAGTGCTGCTGCTCCATCAAGTACTTCCTTGCATGGAACCCATGCACTGCATAGTGAACAGTCACACACATATGAATGTGGTCAGTAGTTTTGTTGTGCAGGGATTTTAGATGCTGGATTTTTTCTAGTCATGTTATGGCATATACTGGCATTGGGAAATAGAAATTTCCAACTCCAGGTAAAAAAAAAAAAAAAAAAAAAAAAAAAACAAACACCCCCCAAAAACGTAAAAATACCTTAGAAAACCAATTTTTATTCATATAATATATGCAAGTAACGCATCGTCCATCAGCTTTTGGGTTGTCAACCTGTCGCACGTAGCCTGTTCCTTTTCCGGGGTAACAAGCGACAATTGCCTGTTAAAAGAAAAAAAAAAAAAAAAAAAAAACGTTTAGCTGCTGTTCCATTTAAACACAATGCAATTGTAAAACTCAAGTAATAGCACAAATGAAAATCATATAGGAAAAATTCAAACACCTTTAAGACCATGATACATTACTTCAGTTTTTTAGTTTGCAAAAATCTGGAAGCGCACATATGAATTCCTTTACACTTCAGAAATACTACTTTGTGTTGCTCTACCACAAAATAAATCTAAGTCTGTGGCTTTCACGTTAAAGAAAAACAAAAAAAAATTATATATATAGTGTGAGTACTTTACAAATACATACAGTAAGTTTCCCAATCCACATCCTGGTCTTTTGCTCCGACTTCCTCTATGTGTGCACCAATAGCATGACAGAACTGCTTAACCCTTTAAGGCACCCTGACATTCCTGAATGTCATGGTTCTCTGCCTGTTAACGCACCCAGACTTTCCAGGAACTTCATGAAAGCTTTCTGTCTCCCTGTGCAGAGATAAGATGAAAGCTCTATGCTAATTGCTGTTTGTCACAGCTAATTAGCACATTTACACAAGCAGGTGATCAATCATTGCAGTCCCCTGATCCCCTGTGCTGAGGATGCTGGGATTGGTCAGTCAGTCTGCTGACTCACCCATTACAGCTGATCCAGTTCTGGGGCTCTGTACTGTGAGAGAGTGAGGAGATGGTATTTCTGTGCTGGGTCCTAGCGCCCTGTGCTGTGATCTGGGCTTTCACAGCCTGAAATACTTTATTAACCCCTCCACTGCCTAATCACTTTACTGCCCCTGTGATCTATATGTGGCAGCTGTCTGATCAGACAGTTTGCCACTTTCAAGTTCCAGCAATTTTCTGCCAGTGATCATCACTGGCTCATACAGTGAAAAACACACAAAAAAAATTAACCCCTTAATTGCAAAGTCCCTGTTCCCCTCACTCATTGTTATAGCTGTCTGATCAGTTAAAAAGACAGTTTGTAACTTCTGTTCCCACATCTGTCACTGCCCATCACAACCCCAATAAAGCCTGAAAAATATACTAAAACAAGAAGGTGCTCCTTCAATCTGAGGCCTGTGGAAGATTCAAAAAGCGCATATGGGCCACAAGTGGGATATTTCTAAAAACTGCATAATAAGGAGATTCATTATTGAGTTGCAATTTCTTGGTAAAATCTACGGGGTTCCAATGAATAATGAACAAAAATCGGAAATCCGCAAAAAAGTTAAAATTTTGAAATTTCACTTTTCATTAATTTCTGCGAAATACCTAAAGGGTTAATAAACTTCCTAAATGCTGTTTTGACTATGTTAAGGGGTGTAGTTTCTGAAATGGAGTCATTTATGGGGGTTTCTAACTTACAAGCCCCTCAAAACCACATCAGAAGTGGCCTGGTTCCAAAAAAAAATCTGTTCTGCAAATTTTCTTGAAAATGTAAATATTTGCTACTAAATTTTAAAGCCCCCAAATGTCTTAAAAAATAGGATGTTTAAAAAAATCATGCCAACACAAAGTAAACATATGGTAGATGTTCATTATTTACTATTTTGTTTGGTGTGACTGTCTTGCACACAGAAATTTTTCAACTTTGAAAATGGCAAATTTTTCCAAATTTTCACACCTAAACAAGGATTTTATCGACCAAAATTAATTGCTAAATTAAAGCACAATGTGTCATGAGAAAACAATCTCTGAATCACATAGATAGGTAAAAGTGTTGAAAAGTTATTCACAGATAAAGTGGCACATGTCAGATTTGAAAAAAAGGGCTTGGTCCTTAACTCCAAAACAGGCTTCGACCTTAAAGGGTTAAGGGCATGTTCAGTGGATTACCTTGCTGTTGTATGGGGGTGGGGGGCACGTACTGAGCTCGCTGATGTTGACTGAAAGAACAGGTAATCACAGCTCTCAATGAGAGTTATGACTTACCGTAATGTCGGCCCATACTTCAGGCGTATTGAAGCGCATTACGCGCCGAAGTACAGGCCAACATTAAGTAATCTGAACATTATGTTCTAACAGCGTTTATTAAATGTAAATTTGCGCTTCCAAAACCGCATGATTAGAGGCGTATTTTGAAGCCTAATTTGAAAAAACCCATCCATTGTTTGCCATGAGGATTTTACAAGCGAAACACCTCAAATTTACGTCACTTACTAAAAAAAAAAAAAAAATGGCTCAATTACATTAGTTAAATACACTTCGTGTGAATGACCAGGCATATTTTACATTATATTCAACGAGGTACGATTTGAAACTTGTCCAAGGCTGATTTTGGGGTGTTTTTCAGTGCGTAAACTGCGCTAAAGACAGCCCCAAAACGCTGTGTGCACATACCCTTAATCTCTTCTGCCAAACTAACTCGGTAACCAGAAAAGATAATGGTGGCGATTAGGCTCTCATCATTCATGAAGCCATGGTTGCTGAAGAATGTAAATGCCAACGGCAGTATTATGTGATCTGTTACACTGCAGCTCTGCAGATTTTCTTATATACCTAAACCCTGGAGGAAAGATGTGAGAAACTAGACCAATCACTTCTCTCCCCCCCCCCTCTCCCTCCTCATGAGCCAAGATCACTCTCTTACTTGTAATTTTGGTTTTAGTCCAGCAGGGTTTATTTGCATGGTAGTAGCACCAAGGAAAGCAAAGTTAGACATTCCTTGTCCTTCCTCTATCACCTAATCCAGGCAGTCCGGGACAACAATTTGTCTAATCTATACAGTGTCACGTATCTGAGATTTCTCCCTTTTATTTTAGAACTTTACTGCATTTATGCGTGCCATTTTAATTTTCTCTTTATAAGCACTGTACACCCTATTTTTATTAAATCTTAGAGGGGTTTTCTCTCTACAAAGATCACATCTAAGGCTTTGTCTACACTGCAGTGGACAAAAAACGACCAGAAAACCAAACACTAAAAACGTTTAAAAACAGTTTTATCCACTGCCTGTCAAAAGCAGCTGGAAAAATGGCCGTTTTGCTTTTTTTTTTTTGCAGACATGCACAGCATGGTTAAACAGGATATATATATATATATATATATAAATAAAAAAAAATGTGGAGACAGGACGTTTTTACTATACGAGTCTATGGGAGCGGTTTTCAGTCATTTTTAGAAAATGAAAAACCCTGACATTTTTCTGTGCAGTGGAGACATAGCCTAGGAACAGTAAAAAGAAACAGGTTTGCAATTTAATATAGCAGCTATGAGTTAATCTGTGTGTGACTAGAGCTAAATCAGCAGCCTAGGGTCGGGCCACATCCCCTTTGCTGTGATTGGCCAACTGATATTTAGTTCAGCCTGTTGGGACTTGCCTCCTGGACTGGATACACCCCCCCATGCTGTGATTGGCTACCTGCATTGTGCTTACTCCCCTCTGAGCTGTGTAAAATGCAAGTGAATAAAGGCTCTCTGAGCTCCGCTCCCAGCCCTATGTGAAGGATTACTGAGTGCTAGATTCACTCTCCCTCCCATATAACAAAGCCTTATACACTCTGCTCCCCCAACCTCCTGCTTTATAACGGCGTGTATTTCCATATTTTTTTCGTCATTTCAGGCTGTATGTATAACCATTTACATCAATACAGGTGTTCTGGTTACAAGGAGCATGTGGAGGGAGGTGACAGCTCTGCAGGCATGAGAACAAACCATTACAGAAGGTCTGCAGAGCGGTGACATCCTCTCCCTTCCACTGCTCACACAGAATAAGGTCACCAGTGAGGGACGACTCACCTACTGGATTTGAGGCTGTAAGAGAAACTGCTCAAGTCTGCAAAAGCTTGCGATGAGAAAACCCCTTTAAGTTTTTTCTTTCTTACAGCTTCAAATCCAGGGGCATGTCTCTCCTCCCAGTAGGCGTGTCTTCCCTCACTGAAGATGGGTGACATCACTGTGTGAACAGTGGAAGGGTGAGGATGTCACTGATCTGCAGACCTTCTGCAATGGTCAGTTCACATGCCTGCAGAGCTGTCACGTCCCTCCACAAGCTCCTTGTAACCAGAACACCTGTATTGATGTAAACAGTTATACATACAGCCTGAACTGATTAAACAAATGTGAGAAATGCAGTTTGCTCCCCCCTACCTCCTGTCTGATAACAGAAGAGGGAGCAGAGTGCATTTCTCACAACTTGCTTAACCCTTTCCCGACATAGGGCATATGGATACGCCCTAGCGGGAAGTGACTTCCCGCAAATGGACGTATCCATACGCGCGATCGCAACATGGGACCAGCGGTAAATTACCGCTGGCCGCATGCCGTATCACCCCCGGCCGGAGTGGGCTCCGGCCGCGGGTGATTACTGCTTCATTACCGCAGCCTGTCATGGCTGCTGATAATAAAGCCGCAGGCAGGAGGAGTGAGCTCCTCCTGCCTGCTCCGTGGTTTCCCCGCACTGAATTGGGGCACCGATTCCTTAAATCCCCCTGGGGAAAGTGAACGCCACTTCCCCGGGTTAAATCAGGGGACATCCCCATGCCGCAATGATTGAGGGCATGGTGACGGGCTTTGTCGGGGCGCCAGTACCACTCTTTTGATTGCTTTTTAGAAATAGTAAAAAAAAAGTGAAAAAAAAAAAAACACGTACCCCCCCCCTTTTCCCCTTTTAAAACCCCAAATCCCCCAAAAAAGATCATAAAAAAAAACAAAGTACCCATTTTTTGGTATCGCCGGAGCTTTAACAACCCACCCGAAAATTTCTGTCACGAAAATTAACCCGTACGGTGAACCCCTTTAAAAAAAAAAACAGTCACAAAATTGCATTTTTGTACATCTCCCACCCACAAAAAAGGGAATTTAAAAAGGATCAAAAACTCAAGACGCCAAAGTTGTACCAACTAAAACTTCATTTTCATCCTGCAAAAAAAAAAAAAAAAGTCCAAAACATTCTGTATACGGAAAAAAAAAAAAATTTTATGGCTTTTCAGAAACAGCGATCATAAAAAAAAAATTTAACAAAAAAACATTTTTTTTTTTTTAAAAGTGCTTAAATTTTTTTAAAAAAAAAAAAAATTAAATATATAAATGGGGTTCGCCGTAAATCGAAATGGGCCCAGAGAGGTAAAGCTAACTGGTCATGGATACTGCACGGTGAGCCGTAAAATAAAAAATATTTGGGAAATTCCCGTATTTTTTTCCCACCCTCCCTTTCCAAAAAACGGATTTAAAAAACTGATAAAAAATTTTTGCCCCCAAAAAATTTCCCCAAAATAAAAAGGGTCAACTCCTCCCGCAAAAAAAAACCCCCAAAAACAGCCCCCGTACCAGAAAAATAAAAAAGTTATGGCCCTCGACTATGGCGATGCAAAAACGGTTTTCCTTTTTGAATAAAAGTGTTTTTATTGTGAAAAGCAGAAAAAACAAAAAAAAAAAAAAAAAAATAAAAAGGGGTTATCGCTGTAACAAAACGCCCTGCTGAGAAATCTAGTATGTGGGGTTAAAATGCACGGTGACCGTGTTAAAAAATAAAAAACACTACCGGGAATTTGCGGGTTTTTTGGGTTCAAAATGCCCCCCAAAAAAACCCTTTAAATAAAGTTTCAAAGGCATATGCCCCCCATAATGGAAACAATTTAAAAACTTTAAAACTAATCCCAAAAAAACAAGCCCAGAATCACTCCGTAACGAAAACTGAAAATTTAGGCTTTCAAAACCCAAAACAAAAAACGAAAAATTTTTTTTATAGCCCCTTTTCCCTATTGTTAAAATTAAAAAAACAAAAAAAAACAAATAAAAAACAAAACCTTTTGAAATTTTGTACTGACCCCCAAAGAAAAAGAAAATTGCCCCTTTTATACTGCCGGCAAAAGCTGAAAAATTTTAAAACCCCAAAAAAAAAATGGGGAATTGCTTTTTCCCCCCTCTTTTTTCATCCCCAAGGAAAAAAAAAACAAAACTTTGAAAACACCTGTGCACCCCAAAAAGTACAATACACCCTAATGAGTTCTATGAGGCGTGCTGAATCCAAAATGGGTTTTACTTCTGGAAGGGTTTTACCTGTTCCCGGAAATTTTTGGGGGTTTGTTTAAAAGCGCATGGCCCCACCAAAAAACTGAATTTCCCAAAAACCAAAAAGCGCTTTCCCCCCCTTATTAAACCCCCCGCCATGCACCCAAACAGCGATTCACCCCATGTAGGGGGTTTTCCGAAATTGGAAGAAATTGTTTTAAAAAAGGGTTTTGGGGGCTTTTTTACCAGGTTCCTTTTAAAAAAATTTAAAAATTTTACAGCTTAAAAAAAAGCAGATTGGTAAAAAAAAAAAATTTTTTCAATTTTTAAGCCTAAGCTAAAAAATTTTGTGACACCTGTTGGGGGTTGATAATGCTCACTACACCCCCGGATATATTCCTTAAGGGGTGTAGCTTCCAAAATGGGGTATTTTTAGGGGGGTTTATTAAGTTTTGGGGGCCCTTTGGGGGGGTCCCCCAAAAATAAATGGGCCCCCCAATAAAAGGTAATGAAAATGAGGCCCCAGTTCCATAGGTGCTCCCCCTATTTTGGGGCTTGTGGGTTTGGGCCCAAAAAATCACCCAGGGCCCCAAAAAGGGTTTTCTCTGAAAATTGGGAAAAATTGGGGATCAAAATTAAATTTTTCATTTCCCTGATCACCAAATTTTTTGTATTTTTGTGAACAATTTTAAAAAATTTAAAATCTGGGAAAAAGTGAAATTTTGAAAATTTTACTTTCCCCTTTGCCCTTTTAATTTTGTGAAACAACCTTAAAGGGTTTTAAAAAACTTCCCCAAAAAGCGATTTTGAAAAACTTAAAGGGGGGTTGTTTTTTGATGAGGGCATTTTTTTTGGGGGTAACAAAAGGGGCCCAAACAAAATCACGTTAGAACTGGACTGGTTTTTCTAAAAAATGTATAATTTCAAAATTTTTTTGAAAATTAAATACTAAAATTTCTAAGCCCCTAATGTCGTAAAAAAAAAAAAAAAACACCATTTAAAAAAATGAAGCCAAACAAAAGAACAAAAGGGTTTGATGAGTTTTTAAACTTTTAGTGGAACCTTATCTGTTTTTGCATTCGAAAATTTTTTAAGTTTAAAATTGGTAAATTTTTCAAGTTTAAAGAAATTTTATATTTTTCACAAAAATTTAAAAAAAAGTATTTTTGGTCCAAAAAATTTTTTACTATCTTAAAAACACAATGTGTCACGAGAAAAAAAATGAATCACAAGGAAAAGGGTTTTTAAATGTTTAAAAAAATTATTCTCAAATAAAAGGGAAAGCCAGAAATTTTTAAAAAAAAGGGGGCTTTCAGAGAGGGCCCAAAAATGGGTCCCGGGGGTAAGGGGGTTTAAACAGTTTTAGGGCTGTACGTAAAACTGCTTCCCCCTTTAAAACATGTGTTTTTGGTTACAAGGACTTGTGGGGGGGAGGGGACAACCTGGGAGACACGAGAGCTGACCACTGCAGGAGGTTTGCAGAGCTGCAACACCATCTGTGTATAAGGGTGTGTTATATGGAGGGGGGTAGAAGTGAACCTAGCAGCCAACTAAATAACCCTAATCTTGCTAATCTTTCTGGGTATTGTAGTCCATCCATCCTTTTTTTTATTTTTGTTGCCCCCCTTTGTACCCGTTCAAGCTCCCACAATGTCTTTCCGTGCACTGGTGCCCAAAAAAATACACAAATTTTTCCCTGTGTGGTCTAATCAGGACTTGTAAAATTGGGGGAAAAAATGTTCTCATCATGTGCATCTAAGCCCCTTTTTAAAGCCCCCATGATCCCATTTGCCTTGGCAGTGTGTCTGACATGGGGTTTCTACAATTAAGTTTACGTCAACCCCGGATTTCCCCAAATTCCCCCCCATGTCCCTTTTACCCCCCTTTTTCCCTTTAAATGTAGTCATGTAATGGATTTTTCCCCCCCATGTGCCCTAAAACCCTTTCATTTTTCTTAATTTTTAACCCCATCTGCCCTTTCACTGTCCAGGCCCCAAAATTTTTCCAGATTCCCTTTTTAATAAACCCCATTATCCTCATTGTGGTTTAAAAACTTTACGAGCTTATTTTCTGCAAAGATCGATATTTAAAGTGAAAATCCCTGTATAAACATAAGTTAAAAAAATAAAATAAATAAATTGTGCATACATTACACACAAACCTACACATTAGGTATCCACATGACCGTTATAACTTGTAGAAATCTAAGTGTGAAATGTAAATGGCATAAAAAAAATTTCTGCAATTTATAAGTGAACTTAAACTTTTCCCCAATAAAGTACAACTCGTCTCGAATAAAACGAGGCCTCATACAACTGCGTCATTGAAAAACAAAGGGTTTAAAAACTGTTGAAACGAAGGGGGAAAAAGTGTTAAAAAAAAAAAAAAAAAAAAAAGCTTTCCGAGGTTTCTCAACATGGGAGGGGAGCACCCCATATGAAGGAGAAGTGAAAGTGTATGATATTGTGGTCACTACCGTGTTTCCCCGATAGTAAGACAGCGTCTTACATTCTTTTTACCCCCAAAAGTCCCACTATGTCTTATATAGGGAAGGTATAGGGCCGGCTGTAGGCAGAAAAACACTTACCTGGCTCCCCGCTGCTCCGTCTCCCGCGCCGCCTCCTCGCTGCTCCGGCCTCCCGCGCGCTCATCCCGGCACAGGCAGTGACGTCATCAGGCCGCGCTACGTCTTACATTAGGCGACCTCCCTAAGACACCGCTACGTCTTACTATCGGGGGTGTCTTCCTATCGGGGAAACACGGTATCTTCTAGGTACCCCCCCAACCTTAACTTTAGTCGGGTCTATTAGTCAAAACTAAGCCCAAAAGGGCCTTTCCTCTAGTACAGTCATGGCCAAAAGTTTTGAGAATGATACAAATGTTAATTTTTACAAAGTCTACTGTATCAGGTTTTATAATGGGGCAATTTGCATATACTCCAGAATGTTATCAAGAGTGATCGCTTAACAGCAATTAATTGCAAAGTCAATAGTTGCCTAGAAAATGAATTTTTCCCCAAAACACATTTCCACTTCATTGCAGGCCTGCCTTAAAAGGACCAGCTAACAATCGTTTCGTGATTGCTCCATTAACACAGGTGTTTGGGGGTTGATGAGGACAGGGCTGGAGATCAAATCTGTCATGATTAAGTAAGAATCACACCACTGGACACTTTAAAAGGAGGCTGGTGCTTGGCATCATTGTTTCTCTTCTGTTAACCATGGTTTCTCTAAAGAAACCGTGCAGTCATCATTGCACTGCACAAAACATGGCCTAGCAGGGAAGAGTATCGCAGCTAGAAAAATTGCACATCAGTCAACAATCTATCTCATCAACAAGGAATTCAAGGAGGGGGAGGTTCCATTTGTTTTCCAAAAGGCTCCAGGCCCCCAAGAAAGACCAGCAAGCGCCAGGACCGTCTCTTAAGTGTTTCAGCTTCGGAATGGGCTACCAGCAGTGCAGAGCTTGCTCAGGAATGGCAGCAGGCAGGTGTGAGTGCATCTGCACGCACTGTGAGGCGGAGAATCATGGAGCACGGCCTGGTGTCAAAGGAGGGCAGCAAAAAGCCCACTTCTCTCCAGAAAAAAACATCAGGGACAGACTGATATTCTGCCAAAGGTACAGGCAGTGGATGCTGAGGACTGGGGTAAAATCCTTTTCTCTGATGAATCCCATTTCCGAATGTTTGGAACATCTGGAAAAAAGCTTGTCGGAGAAGACAAGGTGAGCGATACCAAACCAGTCTTGTCTCATGCCAACTGTAAAGATCCAGAAAACCCTTCATGTGTGGGGTTGCTTCTCAGCCAAGGGAATCGGCTCTCTAACAGTCTTGCCTAAAAAACATCCATGAATAAAGAATGGTACCAGAATGTCCTCCAAGAGCAAACTTCTCCCAACCGTCCAGAGCAGTTTGGTGATCAACAATGCCTTTTCCAGCATGATTGAGCACCTTGCCATAAAAACAAAGGTGATAACTAAAAGCTCAGGGGAAAAAAACAGAGATTTGAGGTCCATGGCCTGGGGAAACTCCCCAGATCTTAATCCCATTGAGAACTTGTGGGGCAATCATCAAGAGACGGGGGGCAAAAAAAACCAAAAATTGTGAAAAAAATGAAAGATTGTTTGTGCAAGAATGGACTGTTTAGTAGGATTTGGTAAAAGTTGATTGAGAGCCCCCGGGGAAAATTGCAGAGGCCCTAAAGAAAAGGGTAAACACTGAAATATTGATTGTGTTTAACTCTTCTAAACGTCAAAAAAAGCTTTTTTTAAATAAAATTTATGTTTTGCACTTGATTTTGTATGTGAAAAAAAAAACCCTGCAAACACAAAAAAGGGGAAAAAGTATGTAAAAATTAATATTTGTGTCATTCAAAACTTTGGCCATGGTGTGGTTAGAAAAGTGATGATTTTAGCCCTTTACAAAAAAACCCGTTTCCTTTTTTGAGTCAAGGTTTAATTTTCCAAATTTTGCCCAGTACTTGAAATACAAATAACCTCATTATGATTAGCTGTCTCATCCATTTGTCTGAGTCGTACATCTATCGGTTCTGTTAGAATTGATATTACTAATTCTCAGCTCTCCGTCTCCATATTATATGTGTTGTTGCCCCTCCACTCGTATGCTGAGGGGTTTGGAGCAGGCTCATATGCTTGGTTATTGAGAAGGGGGGAAAAAATAAATAAATGCATGTTATTTAACCCATGCAATAAACACCAAATGTTTTAAAAAAAATATATAAATACAAAATTTACAAGCCAGAATTGAGTCTTTTGTTCACCCTGCTAGAAGAAAAAAGTAAATAAATCATGTGAAGCCCAAAGTGGCGCCAGTAAAAACACGAGTTAATCTTCAGTCTGAAGGAAAAAAAAAAAAAAAAAAAACGCATTTTCAGAATATAGCAATGCATGAACATTAAAAAAAGAAGCTTCTATCACAAAGTGCTACAACATCAAAAAGAAAAATTTAAGACGCCATAATCTTAACCCAGAGTTAAGCTAGTATGTCATATATGCGGTATGGTAAGAGTAGTACATTTTTTTTAAAAACCACCGCAAGGGTTGCTGTATTTTGTTGGACCAGAAGTCCTGCGTCCCCCAAAACAGTACCAACTCACCCCACAAAAGACAAGTCCTTCTACAGCTCCATAAACTAAAGGGTTAAGGCTCTCAGAATATGGTGATGCAAGAGACATACACACAGGTTTTCATTATGTGAAACAAATATGGATGTGTTTTCTGGACTGAAAAAATGAATCCCTATTATTTCTATTATGGAAGAGTGAGTACATAACCCATATAAACTGCTCAGTCTGAATCCTTAAGTGCAGAAAAATAAGGCGTCTGTATGTGCAGTTTATAGTGGACTGAACATGTTTCATAGAAACAGATTCCTGCAGCCGAAGGCTATGTTCGGCGCACATTTTGCGTTGTATTTGCGCTCTAATAAGAGCGAGATGTGCACTGAAATTACGGTAATCCAGTTTTCATAGAGAACTATGGATTACACCTCCTCTACCCGGGTGTACAATACGATCGTATTGTACACCCGGAGAGCTAAGTGACACACAGTAACAGTTTGTAAGGCCGAAAAAAGACGAGACGTCCATCCAGTTCAGCCTGTTGTGCTAAGGAAGGCAAAAAAACCCTAATGAAGTAGAAGCCAAATGTCCTCATTTTAGGGGAGGGAGAGGGGGGGGGGGGGAAATTCCTTTCCTGACTCCAATCTGGCAATCGGAAAATTCCTGGATCAAGACCCCTCCCAAGAATCTAGTCATTATAACTGGTTATATTATTAAAGCTTTCCCGAAATGCATCCAAACCTTTTTTGAAACTCCGTTACTGAATTCACCATGACAAGTTCCCTCTGGCAGAGAGTTCCACAGTCTACTGCTCTTACAGTAAAGAATCCCTTTCTATGTTTATGTAGAAACTTTCTTTTCTCAAGACGTAAAGGATGCCCCCTTGTTCTTGATACAGTCCTGGGTATAATAGATTTTTGAGAGATCTCTATTTTTGACCTTTGATGTATTTAAACATTTATTATGTCCCCCCGAAGCCGTCTTTTCTCTGAACTAAATAACCTAATCTTGCAAAACTTTCTGTGTTTCTGTTAGTCCACCCATCCCCCCCCCTTTATTATTTTTGTTGCCCGCCTTTGTACCTGTTCAAGCTCTACAATGTCTTTCCTGTGCACGGGAGCCCAAAACTGTACACAATATTCCATGTCACTGGTTAGACCACACGTGTATAATGGGAGAATAATGTTTCCATCATGTGCCTCTATGCCCCTTTTAATGCACCCCATGATCCCATTAGCCTTGGCAGCTGCTGCTGACACGGCTGCTACAATTAATTTTAAACTGTCACAGGTTTCCCCAGTCCTTCTCCATGTCACTTTTACCCAGTGTTTTTCCATTTAAAATTTAATCATGTAATGGATTTTCTTCCCCATGTGCATAACCTTGCATTTATCAGTGGGTTTAAAACCCCATCTGCCACTTTCTGCCCAGGCCCCCAACTTATCCAGATCCCTTTTTAATAACACATTATCCTCTAGGGGTGTTTACTTTACAGAGCTTAGTATCATCTGTAAAGATCAATATTCTTCTGTGCAATCACTGTGTAACATGATTAATGAAAATGTTAAAGAGGATAGGGCCCAATACTGACCCTTGTGGAACCCCACTAGTAACAGGGATCCCGCTGATATGCCCTTTTAAATTTTCCCCCCTTTTTTTTCTATCAGTGACCCAGTTGTTCCCCCAAAATTTTTCCCCCCAGTCCAACTTTCATTTTACTTACCAACTTTTTTTGTGGCACAGCTCAAATGCTTAAAAAATCTGATATATGACATCGGCCTCCCCCTGATCCGTCTAGCCCCGACCCCCATGAAGCTGATAAGATTATTTTGACAGGACCGATCCTTCATAAACCCTGTGGAATGGTGTTATACAGGTCAGTGAGATTTCCCGGTAGCATCGGGAAATCCTTCAAACATTTTCAAACAGAGGTTAAGCACTGCCCTATATTTCCCCAAGGATCACTTTTGACCCTTTTTGAATATGGCCCCCACTTTGATGCGCCAATCCTTTGGGACTACCCCGTTAATAGCCCGTCCATAAATATTAACAATAGGGGCTTCTATGACATCACTTAACTCCCTTAGACAGTGGGTGTTCCCATCAGGGTTTCTGGGGATTTGTTATTTTAATCTTCTTAAGGGGAGCTGCTCTTCTTTCTGGTTAGACAAGAAACATTAAGTTGGACTCACCCCTTGCTCATAACGGGAAAGGCATCCTCCTCGGTAAATACAGCAGGAAAAAAAATTGTTTAAATATTTTGCTTTTTTTCTCATCCCCCTCTACATTTTCCCCCTCAGTATTTTTCAAAGGGCCAAATTTTTGTTTTAATCTTTTTACTTATAGTTAAAAAAATATTTTGGGTTGTTTTACTTTCTTTTGCGATATGTCTGTCTCCAGTTTTTGCTTTTTTTTTTTTATTTTACAACTATGTTTTTTTTATAGCTTTTACGCTTCTTCACTACCCTCCTGTTTTAGTAGTTGAAACATTTTTTGTTTTTTATTCCCTCTTTTACATCCCTGTTATCCACATTAGGTTTTTCTTTTTCTAATTTTATTACCTAAAGGTATGTAGCTTTCACAGGGAAAAGCCTAGGATGTTTTTAAAAATACCCATTTATTATTTGTTCTCCCATATTTAAATACATGCCCCAGTCAACTGTTTAGATGCAGAAAAAAAATCACCTCTAAAATTCAGTTTTGTGGCCCCTTGCCCAAAAAACCTTTAACCCCTTAAAGGGACCCAGCCTTTTTTGGCCTTCCTGACCCAGCCCTATTTTTGAAATCTGACAGTGTATTTATGGAAAATAATTTTTTGACCTTCCCTATCCATGTGATTCAGGATTGTTTTCTCGTGACCATTGTCTTTAATTTAGAAAAGAAATTTTTACCATAAACCCTTTTTTGTTTGTGAAAATAAAAATTTTCAATAAAATTTTGGGAAAAAAATTTTGCGTTTTGAAAGTTGAAAAAAAACAGATTATTCACCAAAAATTTTTAAAACTAGCATCTCCCTTTTGTCCACTATAGGTTGGAATTTTTTAAATGTTTTTTTTTTTACGAATTAGGGGGTTAAAAATTTAGATTTTCTCAAAATTTCAGAAAATTTGCAATATACTTTTTTTTAGGGCCACTCCATTTTGACGTGGCTTTGGGGGGGCCGGGCCCCCATGTTAGATCCCCCCAAAAAAACCCCTTTAAGAAACTAGCCCCCCTTAACGTTTTTAAAAACATATTTGGAAATTTTGATAACCCTTTGAATTTTACAGAAATTTAAAAAGCAAATGGGGGGAAATTTTAAAAATTTCATTTTTTTTTTTGAAATTTTCATTTTTTATTTCACTGGAATCGGTAAATGCGACAGGTAAAGCAACATAATTAAATTTCCCCCAGGTCGCCGTTTTTAGGTTCCCATATGTGGCCTAGTGCGTTTTGGCTCACCATAAGCCCCCAAAAATTGGGAGGAGCACTACCGGCCCTTGGGTTCATTTTAAAATACGATTTTATTTAGGCGCCATTTAGTTTGGGGGACCCCTGGGTGTAAAATTTAAAAACCCCCCAAAATAACCACATATTGGAAATACACCCTTAAAGGATATACCAGGGGTGCATTGAGTTATAGACCCAATTTGATTCACAAATTTTTTTTTAGCAAAAGGCTGTGAAAAAAAAAAAAATTTTTCCAATAATCTGCAATTTTAGCTTAAAATTTTTTACTATAAAGGAATCCGGGAAAAAAAAACGTAAAACTTTTTTAAGCAATTTTTCAAGTTTGGCAATACCCTACTGGGGGTTAACTGCTGTTGGGCGCATGGCAGGGCGTATAAGGGGGGAGGCTATTTGGCTTTTGGAACAGTTTTGGTGGGGCCATGTGATTTGCAAACCCCCAAAAGTAGCAGAAAGGGAAAATTCCAAAAAAGTCCCCATTTTGGATTAAACACCCTCGGGATCTCATTAGGGGGAAATGTGCTTTTTTGGATGCACAGGTTTCCCATAGTTTTTTTTTTTTTTTGGGGCAATGAAATGGGGGGAAAAAAGCAGTTGGGGTCATTGTTTTTTGGGGTTTTAATTTTACAGCATTCCCGTCATGTAAATGATGTGATAACTTTTTCTATGGGGGTGGTATACTTAGAAAAAAATTATAAAAAACATATCTTTTTGTTTTAATTATTTTACCGTAAAATTTGTCTATAAAAAAAAAATTTCGTTTTTTTGTTGTCCATTTGACAGCCATAAAATTTTTTTTTTTTTTGCCTTGTTGGGCTTGTTTTTTCGGCATGAGTTGAAGTTTATTGGTTCCATTTTGTGGTGCTATGATGAATGTTCACTTTTTATTAGTTTTTGTGAGTGTTTTTTAACAAAAAACAGCAATTTTTGGTAGTGTTTTTTTTTTTTTTTTTAGCGGTCATGTACGGTATATTGACATGGTAGCTTTATCAGCCGGTCAATACGATTTTCACCCAAAAACCCAAATTTTATATTTTTTTTGTTTTACGCTTTTTACAAAAAAAAAATTTTATTCAAAAAGGAAAATCGTTTTTTTCATTACCAAGTTTGAGGCCCAAAATTTTAAAAATTTTTTGTGCTTGGAGTGTGTGGGGCTTGTTTTTTGCGAGAGGGTTGCGTTTTTATTAGTATCATTTTTTTGGGGGGGACAAAACTTTTGATTGCTTTTAAAACCCTTTTTTGGGGCCAGGGTGAGAAAATACTGCATCCTGTATGTTTTTTATTTTTAAAAGGGGTCCCGTGCAGTATCCTGATAATAGCTTTACCTTTGGGTCGTACGATTATGGGATACCCTATTTATATAGTTTTTTTTTTGTTGAGCACTTTTAAAAAAAAAAAAAAAGTGTTTTTAGTTTTGTAAAACAATATTTATGCATGCTATCTTCGAAGTAACTTTTTTTTATTTTTTCCCTATACAGAGCTGTATAGGACTTTTTTTTCGGGATGACTGACATTTTAATTGGTACAAAATTTGGCGTTTATAGGAGTTTTTGATCGCTTTTTATTCCTTTATTGCTGCGGGGATGAACAATAATCTTAATTCTGTGATTGTTTTTTTGTTTTTTTTTTTTTACGGCGTCACCCTCGGGGTTTAATTTAAAATGACAGATTTAAGGCAGGTGTTACGCAGCTCGATAACAAATAGGTACTTTTTTTTTTTTTGATCTTTTTTGGGGGATTGGCATTTGTAAAGGGGGGAAAGGCGTGTACGATTTTTATTTTATTTTTCGTGTTTTACTTGTTTTTCACTTTTTTTTACTTTTTTTTTTTTCTTTTCCCCCTAGGGGAATTTTAATGAGAGATTTTTAGATCTCTAATTTAAAAAGGAATCATGCATAGTTGTTGCTTTGACTGGTTCCTTTGACAACGGTCTGTCACGATGCCCGGGGCATGCCCCAGGGCACGGCCGGGGTCGTACGTCACAGACAAAACCCCGGGAAGGCATTCTTGCCCCGGGCTGTCTGCAAGGGGAGGAGCTGAGGATCGTGAACCCCCGCGTGCCCGCCGCCGACAGAGACGCAGGAGGAGCGATTTTCCCCCTGCGTCTCTCTTAGTTATTGCGACCGGATTGTCGCTAATTACGGGTTATCCCCCCCCCCCCCCCGGAGCGATCCGGGGTCGGGCCCTGGTTTCCCCCCGGGATGTCAGCTGTAATATACAGTGACACCCGCGCGGTGCGCAACTTGCTTTAGAGTTCGCGCAAAACCCCAGGGGTATCCATACTCCAGTGCGTTAACCCCCCAAGACCGGACGTAGGAAACGCCAAAGGGGCGTTAAGGGGTTTAAAGGAAAAAATGGAAATGATTTTATTTGGTCCCCGTTTCCTAGGTTACCCTCAAACCCGAACCTTTTGTTTTTTGTCAGGTCATTAGTGAATTTAAAATTAGAAGGGCCTTTCCTCTAGTCGGTTTTTTGCCCTTGGCAAAAGGGAATTTAAAAATTTGTTTTGCAAAAACCTGTTTCCTTCATTAGAGCTACAGGTTTCAGATTCCCAATTTATGTCTGGGTAGTTAAAGTCGCTCATAATAACCTCATTCTGATTAGATGCTTCATCTATTTGCCTGAGGAGCATATCTTCTATGGGTTCTGTTATATTTGGTGGCCTATAGCAGACCCCTATTAGTATTATATTGTTACCCCCATGTATATTTACCCATAATGATTCCACATGTTCATTACCTGAACCTATATCTTCCTGCAGTGTTGGCTTCGGACAGGATTTTACATAGAGACAGACACCTCCCCACTTCCGATCTCTTCTAAATAGACTGTAACCCTGTAAGTTAACCGCCCAGTCTTACCTCTCATCCAGCCATGTCTCAATTATCCCCACTATGTCATTTTTCTTCAGCAATTATTAGTTCTAGTTCATTTATTTTGTTGGTCAGACTCCTGGCATTGGTCAGCATGCAATTTAGAGATTTTTCAGTTTTTCTTCCTTTCTCCCTGATCTTTTTAACTATTGCTACACCCCCTCCCTCCCCCCCCTGATTGATTACTAATTCCCAGCTCTCTCTCTTCACTATCTTGCCTGCTATATGTGTAGTTACCCTCCAGCCCCCCCCAGTCCCTAGTTTAAATATTCCTCCAACTTCCTGGCCACTTTGTTCCCCAATACAGCTACGCCCTTCACATTTGGGTGCAGCCGTCCCTAGCATAGAGTCTGTAGCAAAGACAGAAGTCAGCCCAGTTCTCCAAAAACCCAAATCCCTCTTTCCTGCACTAATTTTTGAGCCACTTATTCACTTCTCTAATCTCCCTCTGCCTCTCTGGTGTGGCCCATGGAACAGGTAATATTTCTGAAAATATTACCTTGGAGGTCCTTGCCTTGAAGTTTTGGTCTAAGTCCCTGAAATCATTTTTAAGGACACTCCACCTACCTCTAACTTTGTCATTGGTGCCAATGTGGACCATGACAGCTGGATTCTCACCCGCCCCACCCAGCAATCTGTCAGCCCGATCCATGATATGTCAAACTTGGGCCCCAGGTAAACACACTGTGCGATGATCCCCATCTTTTTGGCAGATTGCCCCGTCTGTGCCCCTAATAATGGAGTCCCCGACAATGTGGAAACATTGTGGGTGGAAATACAAGGGGGGGGGGGGGGTAATCAATGCAGAAAATATTTTTGGTCTAATCTATAGACCCCCCCGAACATCACTGAGGAGATAGAAGAACGGATGTATAATCAAATGGTACGGGCAGCACAGTCAGGTACAGTGATAATAATGGGTGACTTTACTTACCCAGACATTGACTGGCGTCACGGTTCTGCATCAACTGAAAAGGGAAGGAAGTTCCTCAATCTGTTAGAGGATAATTTTATGGGGCAGTTTGTGAGGAACCCACTAGAAGTGATCTCTTTTGATCTTTAATTCTAACAAAAGCAAAAACTTGTGGGAGGGGTCCGGTTTTAAAAAATCTAGTAACAGGCCCAAACAATATAATTTTTTTAGCTTTAAATAAAAAGAAAAGCCGAGCGGGAAGGCAAAAACTTTTAAATTTTTAAAAGGGGCCCCAAATTTCCTTTTTGGGGGGATGAATAAGGACCTAGACGGGGGGAGCAGTTTTTAGCAAATAGTGATATAAAACCCAAAAGGGGAGAGCTTTAAAATAATTTTTGGGGAAAATTTTTGCAAAATATATTCCTATGGTAAAGTTAAGCCCCTAAAAAAAATATGGCTTTCCCTTCTGATAGAGGGCAATAAAGAATAAAAAAAAGGGGGTTAAAAAAAAGTAAAGGGGGTTCAGCTCGCCTTTGAAAATTTTTGAAGATTAATAAAATCTGAAAAAAAAAAAAAGGTGATAAAAACAGCAAAATTCAAAATGAAAGGCAGGTGGCAAAGGACAGCAAGAAACCCCCCAAAAAAATTTTTTAAGATAAAATCCAAAAACCCAAATGACAAGTAGGCCCCTTTAAAAACCCGTGAGGGTGTGCGGCCCTGGGGACTGAGAAGGCAGAGGTACTAAATAGGTTTTCAGCCAGAAAATTTCAATCAATGAGATCTAGTTGATGGGGGGGGGCCCAAGTGAGATGTAGGTGGTGCCGTACGTTAATACATCTGCTATAATGAATTGGTTCAGTGAGAAAAAGTCAAAGCCAAGTTAAATAAACTGATGTGAACAAGGTTCGGGCCCCGAGGGCATTCCCCCCAGAGTTCTTAAAGACTCACTCGGTTACTGTCCCCTGTACTGATTTTTTGAGATTCCTTGGTGAGGGTATAGTCCAGGAGATGGCGCAAGGCAAATTAGTTCCCATCTTCAAAAAAAGGTTTCCAAGTCTTCCCCGGTAATTTTGACCGTAATTTTTAAATCTGTAGTGGGAAAAATGTTTGGGGGCTCAAAAGGGATTTTAAAACAGGAGTATTTTTGAAAAACACAATTTAGTGATTCCCAGCAGGGAAATTTATAAGGACGAAGTGTCAGCCAATTTGATCTTTTTTTATGAAGAGGTGAGTAGAAGTTTGGGTGCGGGTCCTGTGGGTATTGTGTTTTAGACTTTGCAAAGGCATTTGACCTTTCCCGCATAAGCTTTTTTTACATAAATTAGAATCCATTGGGGGTTAGGGAACAGTGGTAATTGGATTAAAAACTGGCTGCGGATCGTTCAGAGTGGGGGTAAATGACCCCACTTCGAGTGGTCCCCGGTTGTGAGTGGTGTGCCACAGTATTGGGTCCTTCTTATTTTAATTATTTATTACGATAAGTGGAAGGGGTCGTAGCACCGTCTTGATTTTTTTCAGATGCACCCAATAGAGGGTAGTGCAATTATGGGAAAAGCCATAAATGCAAACAGACCTGGACAACTGAGGCTTGGGCTCCACTGGGGAAATGGGTTAATGTGGAAAATTAAAAGGGTTTTGTTGGGGGAAATAATCTGCAGGGGTTATTGTCCCGGGGGAGAAAAAAGGGGAAATTTTTTTTGTGAGAAAGATCTGGGGTTCCCTTTTAGATCATGACTAAGAACAGCAGCAAAGTCAATCACTGCCCCTAGGGCAAGAAGATATTGGCTTATTCAAAAAGGTGGACTCGCGGGACAAGGGCGTAATTTACCGTGTACAAAGCTTGGTGGACCTAAATTAGAATTGCTGTTAGTTTTGGGGTCCAGTTTATAGAAGAAATGTAATGGAGCTAGAGAGTACAAACGAGCAACCAAATTTAAGGGGAATGGAGAAATTTGTTAGGGGAAGTTTGTAGAATTGAAAATTTTTACTTGAGAAAGACGGCTTCGGGGGACATGATAATTTATTAAATGGGGAAAAATTTTTCAAGTGAAGCCCCCTCAAAAGACAAGGGGACATTCCTTCGACAGAGAAAAAAAAAAGGATTCTCTCCAGAGGGAAAAAGAGCGTTCTTCACTGTAAGAACTGTGAAAACTGTGATAGCTTCCGAGGAGCTGGGCACAAGGAAAATGAAAAGAGTTTCAAGAAAGGTGGGGAAATAAAAAAAGTAATGGTACTAGCTAAATTTAAATCTGGTCCTGTTGGGGAGGCTCTGGGTCAGGTAGGGTCTCCATGGAGCAGATTGGTTCTTGCCTTTTTGGGGTTTCCCGGGCATTAACCGTGGTAAGGCTGGGCTTAAAATCCCCTTTCCTTCTCCTTTCACCACATTTTCCCCCCCCTTGGTTGAACTTGTGGAAACCCGGGTTTTTTTAAAACCTACTAACTATGTAAATATAATATGTACTGCACCTGCTAGCCTGCTCTGTACTTCTATTCCCCATCTTACTGGAGCAGCAGGGGTAGTGTCTTGCTGCGCAAGCTATTTTTTGAGCCCATATCCCCCCCATTACCAATCTTGCAAATTTGTTGGGGGGTTTTCCAGCAGGACTAACCTGAACTTTTTTTCCCCCTACCCCTTTTGTTACCCAGCTACTGCCCATGTTCCTGCCCCCCATTACCCTCTCCCCCGCATTACACCTGCAGTGATTGTCAGTGAGCAGCAAATCCTTCCAAATTGGCAAAGGACTCAGTGTTGCCACTTGCCATTTAGTCCAGGATTGGGCTTTAAATGTGCAGTGTGCACACACTTGCAAGCAGAAAGCCCCTGAACTGTTGTCAAGGGATGGCAACATTACAGGTTGTGACTGGACGCATTGTCAAAAAATGGAAATCTGGGTTTTTAAACAAAGATTTACGAATAGAATTATAATAAGCAGTACAATACTGTCCCCGCTAAACTCCCCAAATCTAAAGTCCCTCAATCTTAAGTCCCCACACTTAAAGAAAAGACACTTATAAACACACTGGTTCAATCGCTCAGCTTTAAACCTTATTCCCCCAATGCCGTTTGGCTGTGCTGCAACATCTCTTTCAGGATCAAAAGGCCATGCATAAGCACCGTGAGTAATGACAGTCTGTGGGGCCGGCAGGCTGTTGGCCCCCCCACGTCGCGGGAATATGCGCCGATCAGCGCGACTCCCAAACACTCGCCGTAATTGCAGGGCGTACTGTACGCCGCGCAATTACACCATGTGAACATAGCCGAAGGGTACGTTCACACAGCATGTTGGATCCGTGTTTCAGACCCTGAACGGACCCAAACACACCTCTAACAATGTGGAGTGTTATTTTACCTTGCTTTTAATGTGAAACACATAGGCGTACAGACGAGTGAACACCAATGCGTGTTTACATGCTTCTGAGCCGTTCATGTAATTGTCCCCATACACTGCAATGTAAAAATCAGCATTACTTAGACAATGTTGATTTTACGCTAGCATCTTTCCACATGTACTGTCCGCACCTGCAAAGAATTAATAGGACGTGTTTACATGCCATCAAATACTAAAGAATAGGTGTAAAATCCACCTCCGGTAGTCAGTCATTTCCTTGTTGAAATACTGTGCTTGCAAGCATGGAATATTCAAGGAGGAAACTAACACGTTCTTGGCACAGCTATGACCGCGACAAACATATAATCAAATGAACGTCCCCTCAGAGTAGACCTGGGCCAAATTCTGCCCTCTAACTAGATCTGATTGCATGAGATTTCCCAACATACACACAACTCAGCAGTCCCCGCCACCAACCAACGATAGTTAAAGGGGTTGTCTTGCTTCAAAGAATAGCTTTCAAATTGTAGGGAACACAAAATAAAGACATTTTCCAAATATATTGCTTTGTTTCTCTGTTTTCCCTAAGGAGATACAAGTGAATTTATGACCTCCCTGGCTATTTCAGTTCCCTCAGTAACCGACCTGTAAACAATTCTCCCCCTGCTGTTTGTTCAAGGAGATAACAGTGAGTGACATCATCACACAGGTCATGGCAGTGTCCTGTGCTGCTCAGCAGTAAAAAGCTTGATGTAAAATAAACAGAACTGTAATTAGGGCTTTTGTTTTGGGGATCAGATAAGTCCTGTTAGTAGTTTGAGAAGCTAATCTGATAATTAGCATCTGAAAGCACAACTGAGCACAGAGCTGTACAAGCATGGAGCTTATGCAAATGAGTCAGTCTGAACCAGGAAGTGACAGTATTTCATTCATGCATTCTCTGAAACTCTGAAGGGAGGCAACTCCTTTAAGGTCCCAAGTGGATACCAGTCGCTAAGCTATCAGCTAGGGACCTTGGTGATCAGCAACGGCGGCGGGGACTAACTGTACGTGCAGCCTCTGGACTCGCATACAGTCGCAGGCTTCTATGGAGCAAAGAGCAAACGCTCCCTAGAGTACTAGGATGAGCTGCAAACAGGCTTACGGCACAGCACAGGCACTGAGAGTATCATCACGCTGTCTGTGCAGGAAGAAGACTGAGAACAGCAGGAGCTTCAGAGAGCAGGGGAAAGGCAAGTACTGTTTATTTTTAAACTAGCCCTCTCTACTTGTAGTGGGACATATAACCTGAACTATATACCCACCTACTTCGCGAAGCAATAAAATAACGTATGTAAAATATGTATCTTACATTGAAATCAATGAGAACTGAATGGAACACTGTCACAAACGCTATGTGCATTAACAAAACGACGGTTTAAATCTGTATTGTTAGATTTTGCTAAGAGAGCTCCCTTGTCGCTCTCATACTATCCAACACATCAATGGAGCATGCTTTCAAAGTTTCTCAACTGACCCATTTTTTATTTTAATTAGACATATACACTAATGGTGTAAAGACATAAAAAAAAAAGTCATTATACTTGCAGTTAATAGTAAGGCAGATCTTTTTCAAGGGTTTATCCCTGTGTAGTCCACAGAGTCCATATCAAATGTGCAGTATGCACAGCTAGTAGTTAGAGGAGGGTAGCTAACGACCGGCAGTAAGTTACAGGTGTGCAACTTGCCGCCGCTCGATAGCTACCCTCCTCTAATGGACACTGCACATTTGATATGGACTCGGTGGATTACACTGGGATAAACCTTTGAAAAACATCTGCCTTACTATTAACTAAGTATGGGCATTTCCCCACTGCACGGGTTTTCGGCCGGTTTTTCAGCCGGTTTGCGGTTTTTCAGACTGCCTGAAAAACCGGCCGAAAATTAGCACAATTGTGCTCTATGGAAAACCTGTGCAGCAGTCCCCGCTGCACGGGTTTTGCCGCCGACAGCAAAACATTGTAGAAATACAATTTTCCGTCCGAAAACCTGACGGAATGTGTGCTTCTCAATGGGAGGGGGGGAGGGGAGGGCTTTTCTCTGCTCATCGCGGAGAAAAGCTGTCCCCCGCGCGGCCGTGGGGACAGCCTCAAAACAGGACAAATACCGGCCGGCATTTGTCCACCGCCGTGGGGATGCGCCCTATAATGACTGTCTTTTTGCAGTATCTGGATGTATACCATGAATAGAAGCCTAGAACCATAAACAAAGTGAAGAGGGCTGAACTTTGCCAAACCACAAGTGGCTCAGTACCCTCCCTTGTATTTTTGCTAACACAGTCTCCACATCTCACCTTGGTTCTACCATGTATCCTGAAGTTGCCCAGCTTGACACCGCAGTGACGGATCAGGTCATCCATGCTGTTCATCAGGCGCCCGATCGACTTGCATGCAGCTTCCTTGCCTTCCACCCAAGTGATCTGGTCCCCACGGATGTCCTTGGAGGAGTCGCTCTTTTGGATCACTAGCTGTCCGTCAGTGAAGCGCCCTGTGCTGTGCAAGGCTTTCACTTCACTGACTATCTTATCCCCAAGCTCCTGGCCTAGGAAGTCATCCAGGACACAGATGCCATGCTTGCTCATGCATGGAACAATATACTCCAGAGCCAGCTGCTGTAAGAAAGGCTTGTTGTGCCCGTTGTGCTGCTCTTCTCCTTGTCTACAGGCGACGCCACCACAAGCCTCCCCCGACCTCTGCGTGTAGTCTTCCTCGTTGATGGCTCTCAGCGTGGCCCCTCCGACCACCAGCTCCCGCTGCCTGGAATGTGGACACGGCCGATGAGCTCCCCGGGGCAGGCTGTTTGGGGCGGCTTCCGTCTGGCTGCCGAACTTGGGCAGCGTGGAGGGAGAGCAGGACTCCTGTGCCGGAGGCTTTGCCGGCTCCGCGCTTTTTCCTGCCTCTGCGGACAGGGGGGGCCCCACACACACCAGTTTGTGTTTCTTCCAGTCCTGCCGTTGATGCTCTTTGCTGCAGTAAAAAGAGCTGCGACAACGTCCACAGCGCAGCAAGTTCTCCATTTTCCCGCACAGTTCACAATACTGTCGGTCACGTTCACTCTGGCTGCTGCCCTCGCAGCCCGAGCCACCTCCGCCTGCCATAATGGCGGCTCTTCCCGGTTCGCGTCTTATATTCGGCGCGTTTTCACGCCAGACCAATATCAAAACGGTGAGCGTAGTAGTTACGTCACTCGCGCTCCGGGCCCGTAAGCATGCTAAGCAAGACACACGTGTGTGTTTACCTGTCAAACATGCACGCTCTCGCTACCAGAGGGCTGCGCCTTACTGGACCCGCAATAACTGCCTGGGCCGAGGGCAAACAAGGCAGAACCACGGAGCCGAACCGCTGACCGCTGCACATATAAGTGTCTGCCAACGCGCCCACGAGCTTCAGCGTCAAACGGCGGAGAAGCCCTTTTTTATCCTTCCTTTCCAGCAGAAGGACCTTTGCTGATGTCACAGTCATGTGACTACTCCCGAGCTATGGATTCACCACGTGACCATGACGTTGGGAACTGTCGTGAACTAGCGGAAGAATGTCCACAGCTGTCGCTTCTTTCCCTGCCCCCGTTATCTGGGTGGGGCTAGCGAGGATAGACAGTTGAGGCGTCCTGCAAGGCAATATGAATGAGAGGCTGAAACCGACTGCACTGAAGGCAGTTTCTAAATGACAACGTAGTATTGTAGGTAGTGAGCCTCTTGGTAATACCTCAGGTGAAATAGTGCGCATGCGTGATCAGACTCCGAGATCACGTTCAGGTAATATAGTTCCCACGTTTTCTGTGCTTTTGGGTGATATATTGACAGGGGAAAATAGCTCTACCCCTCGTGCAATACCTTCTAATGAGGTCATACTAACAGGCATGAAGAAAACGAAACAGTATGTTTATTAAGTGATAAAAAGCTAAGGAGAGGTAAACAAGGTGTGTAGTGCTGAATGTAGGTTGAATAGTATATACAGTGGGGGGAAAAAAGTATTTAGTCAACCACCAATTGTTCTCCCACTTATAAAGATGAGAGGCCTGTAATTGACATCATTTGTAGATCTCAACTATGAGAGACAAATCCCGAAAATCACATTGTCTGATTTGGAAAGAATTGCAAATTATGGTGGAAAATAAGTATTTGGTCAATAACAAAAGTTCATCTCAATACTTTGTTATATATCCTTTGTTGGCAATGATAAAGGTCAGATGTTTTCTGTAAGTCTTCACAAGGTTGGCACACACTGTTAGGCTATGTTCACACGGTGTATTTGCAGGGTGTAATTACGCCCCGCAATTACGTCGTGTGACCGGGGAGCGGGGGAGTGAGCGGGAGGCCGGCACTTAGCCGGCCCATAGACTTGAATTGCCAGCGGCGCGTATACGCCGCTAGTAATTCACATGTCAATTATCTCCCCGCCCGGCGGCTTCGCCGGGCGGGGAGAGGAGACGTAATCGATAGTTCTCTATGAGAACTGTGAATTACCGTAATGAATGGGCCGTTTTCGGCCCGTAATTGGCGCACTTCGGCGCGTAATTATGGACCGAAATACGGCCCATTTTAAGCCGTGTGAACATGCCTTTATTGGTATGTTGGCCCATTCCTTAGTCCCCGCCTAAGTCGTTACCGATCGCTAAGGTACCGGCTTAGGACCTTGGTGACCGGTGATTGCAGCGGCGTCGGGACTCACATACAGTCAGATGCTTCTGACTCTAGTGAGGCGCAGGAAGGATGCGGCTCACCAGAGTACACAGCACAGGCGGCGTGAGCGTCATCACGCTTCGGCGCCGCCCGGTGACATCACACCGTCCGAAGAAGAAGCCCGGGAGCAGTGGCAGGGAGCGAGGTCAGGTGAGTAGTGTCAGTTTGTGACTTTTAATTAGCTCTATACATGGTGGGGGACTTATAACCTATTCATAAATGTGCAGGGGACGCTATAATCTATTTATAAATGTGCAGGGAACTCTATAATTTACTTATAAATCTGCAGGGGACTCTATAATCTACTTATATATGTGCTGTTGGACCTATAAACTATCTATATACCTACTGGGGGACCTATAACTTCTCTACATACCCGCTGGGGGACATATAACCTATCTGTATACCTGCTGGGGGACATATAACCTATCTGTATACCCGCTGGGAGACTTATAACCTATCTGTATACCCACTGGGGGATATATAACCTATCTGTATACCCACTGGGGGATATATAACCTATCTGTATACCCACTGGGTGAAATTTAACCTATCTGTATACCCACTGGGGGACATATACCCTATCTGTATACCCGCTGGGGGACTTATAACCTATCTATATACCCGCTGGGGGACATATAACTTGCTTGTATATCTACTGGGGGACCTATACCCTATACACCTACCTACTGGGAGACATAACTTACTGGGGGACCCTATTACCTACACTGAGGGACATATAACTTATTGAGTTGTGAAGTCGCTAATAGTAGTTAAGCCGGTTGTTAAGGCCTCAAGACAAGTCAGTTGATAAGAGTTAGCAATCGACTCCTCGGACTCCAGTCGGTTGTTAATCCAGTTGTTAAGGCTTCAAGTCGATTGATAAGAGCTTTGCAATTGACTCCGGGGACTACCATTCCTCCATGCAGATCTCCTCTAGAGCAGTGATGTTTTGGGGCTGTCGCTGGGCAACCCGGACTTTCAACTCCCTTTCGAGGTTTTCTGTGGGGTTGAGATCTAGAGACTGGCTAAGCCACTTCGGGACCTTAAAATGCTTCTTACAAAGCCACTCCTTCGTTGCCCTGGCGGTGTGCTTGGGATCATTGTCATGCTGAAAGACCGGCCACGTTTCATCATCAATGCCCTTGCTGATGGAGGGAGGTTTGCACTCAAAATCTCACGATACATGGCCCCATTCATTCTTTCATGTACACGGATCAGTCGTCCTTGTTCCTTTGCAGAGAAACCCCCAAAGCATGATGTTCCGCCCCCATGCGTCACAGTGGGGTATGGTGTTCTTTGGATGCAATCCCATTCTCTCTTCCCAAATACAAAGAGTTGTGTTTCTCCCAAACAGTTCTCTTTGGTTTCATCTGCCCTAGACTTTTCTCCCACTCTTCTGGATCATCAAAATCTCTCTAGCAAACTTCAGAGGGGCCCAGACGTACGGTTTAAGCGGGGGGACACACGGGAAAAACTTCCGGATTGAGTCCCTGGTGGCGTACTGTGTTCTGATGGAAAGCCTTTGTTAGTTGGTCCCAGCTCTTTTCGGGGCATTCACTATTTCCCTGTGTGGTTCTGGATTTTTGCTCACTGATTTGTGATCATTTTGACCCCAGGGTTTGAGTTTTGCATGGAGGCCCCAGAAGGAGGGAGATTACAGGGGGTCTTGTATGTCTTCCATTTTTAATTTTGTCCCACATTTATTTCCACCCCAAAGCTACTGCTTTTTTTTAGATTAATTTTTCCCCGACTGGTGAAAGACTACAATTTTGTTTCGGTGTCCTCTGACGTCTTTGGTCTTCCCATAGTGGAGTTTGGAGGTGATTTTTGAGGTTGTGGACAGTGTCTTTTATCTGAAACAAGTTCAAAAAAGTGCCTTTACCACAGGAAATTGTAACGGAGGAGTGGATCCGCGGGGCCCCAACACAAGGGTGATAGCTAAGCCAGCAGGGAAACAGTTAAGTCCCCCGGTTTTCCCCAAGCCCGCCGCAAAGCGGGATGGACTTGCTGCGGCGTGAGGCTCCCAGGTCTTCCCCCTTGACGGACTTGCTTGCGTGGGGGCCGGGGTACACCGGGGTGCAAAATCGTAATCCGGAGGCGTAGTCGGGGGGGGGCAGAAGGTCGGGCGGGCGGCAGAGGTTCGTGGCAGAGGCGGCACCCGGGTCAGGGGGGCGGCAAACAGGCAAGGTCAGGAAACGTAAGCAGGCGCGGTTAACGGGAAACAAGACTGAACTCAACACACTTAAACGCTCCAAAACCACAACAACTGGCACGGTGCTGGGGACGTTACCATAAAAGGGGACCACGGCCGCAATTAACCCAAATTTAAAAGGGCGCTGGCCCTTTTAAAACGGGGGCCCGCCGTCGCGCCACGCCTTTAAACAGGGATTAGCCGCGGCGGTGTCAAGCTGGAACGGGAGCTGGGTGGTAAGTCGGGTTTCCCCCTAGACAGAAGGAAAACCCCGGGTGCGGGCAGCCCCAGCCCCCGTGCCCACCCCTGCGCAAAGGGGGACGGGGGGGGGGGGGGCGGCGAGCTCGGGGCCCGCGCGCCGTGACGTACCCCCCCCCCCCCCCCTTAGCTCTCCCCCTCTTCCCTTTTAAATTTAGCGAGGAGATCAGGGGACAAATTTGGGCTCAGGTTTCCCTGAACGCCCCCCCCCCGGGGGCCCTTTTTTTTTTTTTTTTTTTTTTTCCCCCCCACTGTCTTCTCCGCAGCACCTCCTTACCTCAAAAAAGGTATCATGCTAGCAACAGGAAAGGCGAGACAGGGCTGGGGGAGAAGCGGTTCAGCACCACGGGTTGAGGAGGAACTGAAACCGTTCAGGGTACTAGAGTCCCGGGGGGAGCAAGCTTTTTAGGGAAAGGGGTTCAGCCCCTGGAGCACCACAAAAGGACCCAGTATTTGGGGGCCCCAAATTGTAACTAAAAAACTTTGAGACTTCATTCACTATTTTGATCAAAAAAATTTTAAGTGCCCACGACTTTCAACTGATCTCAAAATCGGGCAGTCTATCCTATCTTTTTCCTTCAATGAGCCAATCAGGCCCCCCGCTGGGGCAACCCAACTCCTTATACATGTACGCACACAACCGCCCCCAGCCCCAATTTTTTTGCAAAAAGGCAAACAATACGTGGAAATCCCTAAAGAAGATTTATGCTATCTTTCTACATGAAAAAACTTTTTAGACTCTCGGTTCACATATTTTTCTCTCTAAAAATGGGGGTCGGTTACCAGGGGAGGCCTGATTGGCTCGATTGAAAGGGAAAATAGGGTAGGGCTGCCCGTTTTTTTTATCACGTTTAAAGTCGTGGGCACTTAAACATCTTTTGATCAAAATGTGAACCGAGAGTCTCAAAGTTTTTTCATGTATGATAGCATAAAAAGCTCTTAGGGATTTCCAGTAGTGTATTTCCCTTTTTGCAGAAATGTGCCGCTGGCGGGGGTCTGTGTGCGACAGTATAATTTTTCATGGTGCCGCGCCCCGCCATGCACCCAGGTTTGCATACTTTTTTTAGAAATGTTTTTGTGTGCAAAAATACGTTTTACTCGGTGTACATTGATTTTTTAAACCATATGGGGAAAGGGAAAAGGGGGCTTCCCCTTTTGTGTTTCTGTCCCCCCCCCCTCACAGGCTGCATAAGAAGGGCAGCTTGCATTTTTGGGTGTTTTTTATTTTTTCTCTCTAATAATGGAGGTCGGTTTTACCCCGCGGGAGGCCTGATTGGTCATTGAGAGGTAAAGATAGGAAGACTGCCCGATTTTGAGTCACGTTTAAAGTCTTGGGGCAGCTTAAAAAACCTTTTATCAAAAAAATGTGAACCCCAGAGTCTCAAATTTTTTTAAATGTTGATGGGATAGCAAAAAGGGCTTTTTTTGGGGTTTTTCCACGAAAGGTATTGCCCTTTTTTGCGGGAAATGTGCCGCGGGCGGGGGTTTCTGTTTTCGTAATGTATAATTACAGGTGGGGCCGGAAACCCTGCCAGTGGCCCCCCAGGTTTGCTTTACTTTTTTTTGGGAATTTGGTTTTTGTGTGCAAAAACATACGTTATACTTGGGGGGTAATTTTTTTTAAAAACCTATAGGGGAAGGAAGGGGTGCTTCCATTTTGTGTTTCGGGTCCCCAGCCCACTCCACAGGCTGTCTAAGGGGGGCAGTTTGCAGGTTGGGTGTTTTTTTTTTTTTCTCCCCTGAAAAAAGGAGGCCCGGTTGCCCCCAGCGGGGGCCTGATTGGCTCGTTTGAGGGGTTTAAAGATAGGATAGGACTGCCCGTTTTTGAGATCACTTTTAAAAAGTGTGGGCAGTTTAAAAACATTTTTGATAAAATTTATGTGAACCGGAGTCTAAAATTTTTTTTTTCATGTATGATAGATAAATAAATGCTTTTTTTAGGGATTTCCCAAAGTAGTGTATTCCCTTTTTTGCAGAAATTTTGCGCTGGCGGCGGTCTGTGGGGCGTCATGTATAATTCCCAGGGTGTCCCACCCTGCCGTGGCACCCGGGTTTTTGCATACTTTTTTTCGGGAAATGTTTTTGTGTGCAGAAACATACTTATATTTGGGGTGAAACATTGATTTTAACCAAATAGGGGGAAGGGAAAGGGGCTTCCATTTTTTGTTTCTTCGCCCCCCCACTTCAAAAGGCTGTCAAAAAAAAAGGGCCCAGCTTGCAGGTTGGGTTTTTTTTTATTTTTTCTCTCTAAAATGGGGGGTGGGGTTGGGGCCCCGGGGGAAACCCTGAGGGGCTCATGAGGGGTTTAAAGATAGGTTTGGAAACGGCCCGATTTTGAGTCACTTGGGAAAGTCGTGGGCATTTTAAACATTTTTTTATAAAAATTTAGGGTAAACCGAGAGTCTAAAATTTTTTTTCATGAAAAATTGAAAATGGGAAATTTAAAACGGATTTCCCTTTGGGGGAAACCCAAAACCCTATCGCCTGGCTAAAAATTAGGGGGGGGGGGCCTATGGAAACCGGGTCAGCCTGCCTTGGTGGGGGAAAGAAGTCGTAGCAGGGCCTGACGCGGGGAGTTGCCAGAGAGCCTTGATGTCCCTTCATTGGGGCACCCAACGGCGGGACAAGAGAGAGGTAGCTAGGGGGAGAGGTGGGGGGGAAAGAAAAACCCAAAGACAAAAAAAAAAAGGGGGGAAGGCCCCCAAGGGGGGGGAATTTTCGGGACTCTAAAGAGTTAAAAGAAAATTTTCCCAGGAGAAAAGACCCGCCCAAATTTAAATTCGAGCGGACACAAAGTCCCCGCGTAGGTCCCCCAAAAAACCGGGTTTAAAACCCGTTCTACCTGCCCTTTATTTTGAGGGGGGTTTAGGGGCAATAAAAAAATTTTCCAACTAATCTGCAAAGACAGCACGGGCCCCGCCAAAATTTAGAAACCCAAATGGACCCCCTCGGCCCGGAGACAACATGCAAGGGGAAAAACCGTGCAACGGAAAATATGAGGGAAAAAAATTTTGGGGCCCAGCTTGGGGGCAAGGGGGTAACCCGGCAAGGGGGATAAAGTAAACCCATTTTCGGGGGAAGCGATGGGGCCCCACCACCCATATTTTTATTTTTATTTTTTATTTTGGAGCCCCCTTTGATTCCGGGGCGCTGTAATTTGGGCGGGTACAAAAAATAACATTGGTCAGAAAATTTACAAAGTGACAATAAGTGATTAAAAAAATGGACAGAGGAAAAAGAGGTCCCTGCCCGCGGGGCTTCCCGTCAAACGGGGAAAGGGGGTTTAAAAGAGACAAAAGGGTTGAGGGGAAAGAAAATTTTTTTGTTGGGTGGAGGAGTGAAACAGGGGTTAGGGGTTGGTTATAGGCAACCCTGAAGAGGTAGGTTTTCAGGTTACTTTTTAACCCGGGTGGAGGGGGGGAAAGGTTCGAGGTTTTTGGGGCAGTGATTTCCCAAAAATTGGGGGGAAGACGGGGAGAAGTCTTGGAGAGGGTTTTTATGTGAGGAGGTGAAAAAGAGGGGGAGCAGAGGAAAAGGTCCTGTGAGGAGCGGGGGTTGCGTGGGGGGGAGGTATTTAAGATTAAGGCAGAGAAATATGAAGGGGAGAGGTTATGTAGAGCCTTGTAGGTCAAATTTTTCTAGCTTGAAAAATGGATTCGCTGGGCAATGGGTAGCCAGGAAGGGATCGGGAGAGGGGGGAGGCCCCGGGAGTACGAGGAGAGAGGTGAATCAGACGGGCAGCAGAGGTTTTAAAGGGTGGTTTGGAAGGGGGGCGGGGTGTAGCTGGGAGGGGCCCCAAAAAGGAGGATGTTGAAATGTACGGGGGAAGGACAAGGGCATGGACCCGCATTTTTGGTTTCAGAGTTAAGAAAAAGAGGGATTCGGGGGAAATTTTTTTTGGGGGAAGGGGACAGGCAGGGGGTGAGGGAAAGGAGTGCGGTTTGAAAAAGGGCAGATTGGAGTCAAAAAGGGTTATCCCCCAAAGGGAGCGGGCCCTTTTGGGGTTTGGGGGGAGAGAGTGTAAACCATTTAAAATTTATGAGAGATCGGGTGGAGAGATGGAGTGGGAAAGGGGAGAAGATAATGAAAATTTAGTTTTCTCCACGTTTAGTTTTAGGAAACGGGGGGAGAAGAAGGAGGAAAAAGGACGATAGGGAATCAGGGAACCGGGGGGGAAGAAGGGGGAATCTGGGCCCCGGGGATGTAAGTTTTGGGTTTCAACAACAAATAGGTTTGGGATTTAAAGCCGTTTTGAGGCTTTTGGGGTGACCGAGGGCCCAAGGGGGAGATAGAAAAGAGTTGGGGCCCAGGACAGACCCCTGGGGGAACCAACAGGGGAGAAGGGCCCGGGGGGGGGGAAAGGGGGAGGAGAATGAGAGACGCTGAAAATTTCCCATCGTGAGGTTTTGGAGAGATCCCGGGGAAAAGGGCCCAAATCCGTGATGCCCAGGGAGGAGAGGATTTTAAGCAGGAGTGAATGGTCGACAGTTAAAAAGGCAGAGACAGGTCTAGGAGGAGAAGCACGAGTAGGGGCGTGAGGTTTTTGGCATTTTTGCTGGGTGTTGGTATTTGGGTTTGGGGCGGTTTTCAGTAAGTGGTGGGGACGGAAGCCCGATATGACCTGTTTCCAGTGAAGGGGGAAGATTGTGAAAAGTCCGGCACAGGGCCGGGGTTTTCCCGGCAAGGAAGAGGCTGAAGAAGCCCGGGGGGCTTATATTTCATTTTTCATATTTTTGTAAGGCAAAAAAAAGAAAGTCGTCCATCTAGTTCAGCCTTTTTGTGCAAGGTGTTGATCCAGAAAAGGGAAAAAAACCCCCAATGGGGGTAAAACCCAATTTTCCCTCATTTCAGGGAAAATTCCTTCCTGACTCCAATTTGGCAACAAAAAAAAACCCCTGGATAAAAGGACCTTCTCCAAAACCTATCACTAAACTTGTTAATTATTACCTCCAAAAATGATCCAAACCTTTTTGAACTGGGTTTATTGAATTCCCCCCAGACCACCCCCTTGGCAAAAATTTCCCATATTCACTGCTTTACGAAAAGAACCCTTTTTAGTTTATTGAAAACTTTCGTTTCTAAAGACGAAAAGGGGATCCCCCCTTGTTTAGATACAGCCCTGTGTATAAATAAATTTTGGGGAGAAACTCTAATTGACCTTTGTGTATTTAAACAATTTTTAGTCCCCCCGAAGCCGTCTTTTCTCTAAACTAAATAACCCTAACTTGCCAATCTTTCGTGACTGTATCCCCCTCCTTTATTATTTTTTTTGCCCGCCTTTACCTGTTCAAGCTCTACAAGCTTTCCTGTGCACGGGTCCCCAAAACTGTACAAAATACCCCATGTGTGGTCTAACCATGACTTGTAAATGGGAAAAATGTTCTATCATGTGCATCTATGCCCCTTTTAATCACCCCCTTGCCTATTTGCTTGGGCTCTGTTGCCTACACTGGCTGCTAAAATTTAAATTTTACTGTCCCCGGGATTCCCAATCCTTTCCCAAACATTTTTTTACCCGTTTTTTTCCATTTAACATTAACATGTAATGGATTTCTCTTCCCCATGTGCAAAACCCGCATTTACAGTGTTAAACCCATCTGCATTTCCCTGCCCAGGCCCCAAACCCTTACCCCAGATCCCTTTGTAAAAAAATATTATCCTTATTTGTTTTTTACTTTACAGAGTTTTAGTATCGTCTGAAAAAGATCGATATTTACTGTTTTATTCCCTGTGAAGATCATTAATGAAAAGTTAAAGAGGATAGGGCCAATATGACCCTTGTGGTCCCCACTAGTAACACGACCAGTCTGAGTATGTACCGTTAATTACTACCCTTTTTTTCTATCAGTGAGCCAGTTATTTACCCCACTTCACCATTTTCCCCCATCCAAGCATTCTCATTTTATTTTTCCAACCTTTTATGTGGGGACCTACAAAGCTTAGAAAAAATTTAGATATATATTCCGGCCTACCCCGATCCAGTCACACTGACTTCCTCATAGAAGTGAGAAAATTTTCTGAAGGACCGATTCTTCATAAACCCCTGCTGGAACGGGCGTTATACATTTATTTTCAGGGGAATACCCAGGGGAGCATCTCTGAGAAAAAACCCTTTAAACATTTTACCTACAAAAGAGGTTTTAAACTTACTTTCCTATATTTTCCCCGATCACTTTTTGACCCCTTTTTGATATTTTTCACCACTTTGCCCCATGGGCCCAAATTTTGGGGCATACCCCGTTATTTAAAAACCCGAAATATTAAAAAAAGGGGCCCTATCTATCACTTACTTAACCCCTTAGTACACGTGGGTGTATGCCATTGGACCTGGGGATTTGTCTATTTTAAAACTTCTAAGACGGAGCTGCCTTCTTCCGGGGTTTGACAAAAAACTTTTAAGTTGGATTTTTCCACATTCTCTGTTCAACGAAGGTCATCCCCCCGGAAATACTTGAGGCGAGGAACCTTATTTCGGGGGACAGGGGGAGCAGGCCACACAAATCCCCGATGTCTTGAACAAGAGTGGGCCACCAGTAGTAGCGGAGACCAGCTGAAGAACTTATTGATTCCTGGATGCCCACTGTTTGGGGAAAAAAAGTCCCCCACTTCAGGATTCTAAGCCACAAACGGGCCACATCTCTTTCCCAGGGGGACACGTTGAAGACCCCGGGGGGGCCGTGACGAGGCGTTCGGAGGGACAATGTGCTGTGAGGAAGCAAGACCCACCGTATCAGAGGCCAGATGGGCTTTGACTTCTTCCGGCTGGGCCCAAAGTGTAGCAGGGAATCAAAACGAGCGAAGAAAAGGGGCCATCTAGCCTTCCGGGGATTAGGGGTTGACCCCACTGAAAAATAGGAGGTTTTTATGGTCGGTTTTAAAAAAATCAATAGGGGCGAGCCCCCCCAGCAGGTGACCCACTCCTCTAGAGCCAGTTTAGGGCCTAATTGCGATCCCCTATGGTATTAAATTTTTTTTCTTTGGCCGGGGGGAGAAAATTTTTTGGGGAAAAAATCCACCCCTATTTTTTTTACCCGAGGAGGACCTCCCGAAGGGGGGACAGCATCGGCACCCCCCGAGGAGGCATCCACTTCCAGAAGGAAAGGGGCGGTTCGGGTCCGGGGGAACCCGAACCGGAGCAGGGCACCGGGAAAGCAGAATTTTTGGGGGGCTGAAGGGGTTCTTGAGCTTTTCCGGGGGGGCCCGGGCTTTGGGGTTGCCTTTTTTTGGTTAGACCACCAAAAGGGAGCCACAAGCGTAGAGAAATTTGGGAAAATTTTCTATAATAATTTTGGGAAAACCCGGGGAATCGGGTTTAATGGCCCGAAAAGGCCCCACCGGTTTGTGGCCACTGCAACACTGGGAGGGGTTTTTTAGGGGTCCATCCGGAGGCCCTTTTCAGAAACCCGATGTACCCTAAAAAGGGCAGGCTGGTTTCGTTCGAAGAGCACTTCTCCCCGGTTTCAAAAAGTGAAGGTTTGGGGGAGTCACCTGAGGAAATGGGAACGTGGTGGCGAAAGGGTTCGAGATCCGGGGAAAAGATTAAGGGTATCGTTTCCAAATAGGGCAATTTAAAAACAGCTGTAGAGTAGGTCCCGGGGAAAATCCATTGACCGGGAAACCCTTTGGGAATACAGCAGGAGCGTTTGCAAAAGACCGGGGAAAAGGCATAAACCGATACCAAGTGGCCATCCCGCGTTAAAATTTAAAAGTGTTTTTTCCCCTCGTCGCCTTCTCTAATAAGGATCAAATTAAAAAGCACCCCGGGGAAAATCCAGCTTGGAGGGGAAAATTTTCGCCCCCAAGCAGGCGGCGAAGAGTTTTCCCATAAACAAAGGGGGAGGGTAGCGTTCTTTTGGTGATTTTATTTTTAAAACCCCATAGTCGAAAGCAGGGCCCCGTAGACCCAAACTTTTTTCTACCGAAGAAAAAAGCCGGCTCCCTGCCGGAAAGAGGACCTTTCGGAAAAAACCCTTTGCGGAGGGTTTTTCCTTGGGTGTATTTAGACAAACGCCTTAATCCTCCGGACGGGAGATTTGGGTAAAACCCGGCCTCTGGGGGGAAAAACAAACCCGGTTGCAGGTCAAAAAGGGACAAATCGTAAGGGCCCGGTTTAGGAGGGGGGCGTTTTTGGCCTGCCCTCTCCCAAAAAAAAACTGCAAAGCCCCAATTGGCGTAGGTAGACCTGAAGGGGGCTTGGGATTTAGGGAAGCGGGTGGGGGAGCCGGGGTTTGGTGCAGACAGGCAAAAGTGAGTGACAAAAAGTTTGGAAACCCCCAAAAGCCCTTTACTTCCCCCCTGTTTCCCAATCCAAGGTTGGGGGTATGGGCCCCGCAGGGCCCCGGGGAAAGGGCCCCGGGAAAAAATTTTTAGAGGGGGACCGGGGGCAGGACTAGAAGTGGCAACTTTTTCCTTGTGAAGGGCCCCAAACGCAGGGGAAAAGGGGAGCCCTACGGAAACGGATGGGGTCCTTAAGGCATTTTGCCCCTGACCGAAGACACAAATTTTGGGTTTTTTGCAAACGGGGTCACTTTGAGACGAAAACCCCGGTCACAAGTTCATGGCTTTTAAAATTTCCTGCCGAAAACCAAAAATCAATAAGGGGTGGGCCCCCGAAAGGGGGTTTTCCGGAGAAGCCCCCAAAGTAACGGGCATGGTCCCGGGAAAAGGGGAAAAAAAGGGCCCTTCTGGGAAAAAATAGGGTTGCCTCTCCTTCGAGCCCTAGGGTGCGGAAAATTTCCCCCGGGGCGCACCGGGGCAGTCCCCAATGAAGGGGGCCAGAACCCCCCACAATAGAAACACAAACGCTTTGGCGACGTTTTGAACGTTCCCCGGGGGCGGTGGGGTCTCTCGGGGCCTTTCCAAAAGGGCTTCTTCAGAGACCATCGGAGAAGGAAAAAAGGTGACCGCTGGGGAAAGTGGGTGCCCCAAACGGGGGGAAAGGCGGGGGACGGACGGGGGTTTTTTTGTTTTAAAACGGGCCCTGTTTCCTTTGGGGGCAAGCCCAAATAATCACTCGGGGTGGCCAAATGGATGAGGTCATCCAAGGGAGTTGGGAGAAACCCGGCAACGGCTCGTCCCCTTTTTAAATTTGCCCCCCCGGGGCCCTTTTGCCAAAAATGTCGCCACCAAAGCCTTCCCTTTTTTCCAGTTTCCCGCTCCGAAGCAGAGTGCGAAATGCCCCGGGAATTTCGACCGACATTTTTGTTCGCCCTGAAAAGAAGCCGAAAACAGCGCGGGGCGGCAGCCGAGGGAAATCCGGGCCCGGTTTCCCCAAAAGACTGTGCGGGAAAAAACCCCCGGAGGGAAAGTTTTTTAAGGTCCGCGTCAAGGAACCCCCCTCGATCCCATAGTGGCGTTTGCCCAGCCAAGGCTTTTCCAGACCCAAAAGGTAAATTTTGAAGGGGGCCCCCTTGGCCTCGCTCTGTAGGAAAATTGGCGCCCCACTTCTCGAGGTGGATGGAGCCCCGGCTGATTTAATCCCTGCATTCTTGGGGGGCTCCATTTGTAGCGAGAAAAAGGGAAAATGGCAGATGCAGAAAATGGGGCCCAAGCTGAAGAGGGAAGCAAAAAGGTTTTCCGGGCAACGGAAAGCAGGTGCATAGGGGGGAGCCCGGGGGAGGCAACGGGTCCCCCAGGGTTTTGCATCCCGGCCCCCTAGGGTGGTTTATAACCCCGGCTCTGCGGGGATTTTTGGGAAGGGAGTGACGTTTCCCCGGGGAAACGTGCAAGGGGACCCCGGCCCGGGAAACCTGGCCCCGTTTGGAATTTGTAACGGAAGGGGGTGGATCGCTGGGCCAACGCAAGCGGTGATAGCTAAGCCCCCGCCAGGGAACGGAGTCTAAGGGAAACCCCCCCGGGTTTTACCAGAGCCCCCCCGGGAAAGCGGGGTGGGGCCCTTTCTGCGGGTGAGGGCTCCCCAAAAGGGCCGGGTTTCCCCTAAAAGTGACTTGCTTTTCGATGGCCCCGGGCCGGGGTCAGCGTTTTGGGGGCAAAATCGTAATCCGGGGGCGTTTGTCGGGGGACAGGCAGAAAGGTCAGGGCAGGGGGCAGAGGTTTTGTTGGTCAGAGGCAAAGGCCCGCCGGGCAGGGCAGGGGGGCCAAAAAAGGGGAAGGTCAGGAAACGTAAGCAGGGGGATGGTAAAAAACGGGAAAATTTAAGACTGAACTCAAAAACACTCTAAACGCTCCCAAAAACACACTAACAAGGACGGGAGCGAGTGCTTGGGGGGCCTAACCCTATTTTTAGGGCCCCGCGGCCGTTTCCCAAATTTTAAACCCAAATTTAAAAGGGGCGCGGCCCTTTAAAAAACCCGGGCCCCGGGGCCCTCGGGGCCCCCGGAAAAAAAAACCCTTAACAGGGGTTATGCGTGCGGCGGCGTCAGGGGCTGGAGACCCGGGGCTTTGGGGGGTGGTAAGTACGGGGGTTTTTCCCGCCCTAGAGCAAAAAGGACCAGGCTGGGGCAAACCCAGCAAAACCCCTGCCCGGAAAAACCCTTGGCCAAAAGGGGGACGGCCCCCGGGGAGCTGCGGCGCCGCGCCCGTGACAGTAAAGAATGAGTGGAGGGCAGGGAACCATTAGAGGAACGTTTTTTAAAGGGGCTGTGAGAGCCAAAATTTTTTGCCTGTTTGGGAGGTGAACCCCAAAAAATTAAATTTTTAACCCTAATTTTCAAATAAATTTTCTTTCTAAAAACGGAAAATTGGGAATTTTTGGGATTTTTTTTTCCCCCATTTTGTCTCTCCATAGTTTAGTTTTTATCTATTTATGTTTTAATTTCAGGCCCCCTCTTATCTTTTTTAAAGTAGGGAACTTACATATTTTTGGGGGCTGACTAAATTTCTTTTTTTCCCCACGTATATAGAAGTTTTAGTGGACGAAAAAAAAAATTTTATAAAACAGGTACCCAAACACATTTAACCTGTCATGAAAAGGGGGGGGAATGTTTCAGGATATACAGTGGGGAAAAAATAGGGGTACATAGCAATTTCTGAAAGTTTGCCCCCCTTTCATAAAAAAGGCAGGGCTTTTTATTTAATCGTAGGAGGCCAAAAATTCAACTGTGGGAAAGGGCAAAAAATCTAAAAAAAAAAAATGGGTACTTTTTCCCGGGTGGCGCCACCCAATTCCCCCCTACAAACCCACTTTCTTTGGTTTTCTGATTAAAAATTTATGGGTGTTAGGAAGGGCCCCCCTTTCATGCTCCCTTTAAAAACCCTTAAAACGGCCATGGGCCCAAAAATTGGGGGGTGCAACTAAATGAATGACAAATTGGGGGCGAGCCCGTTCCCCACATCCAGTGAAGGGGCCCCCACGTAAGAAAGGCAGGTTTCCCCCAAAACAATGTTTTCTGATTTACTACCTTTCCCTTCCCCAACAGGAAGTAGTAAAACCACCCCTATTTGTACCCCAACCCCATTGCATTTTAAAAAATGATTTTAATTTGGTGTATAAATTATTGTGGGCCCCCCAAATGGTTTAAGGGCCCCCTAGGGGGACCAAAGTAAAAAAAAAAAA